>VZTB01015536.1:78871-121469 GCA_013397245.1 Thryothorus ludovicianus | reverse complement strand
TACAGTTTATAGCATTTAATGTTTCCCTTCCAAGTTAATTAGTGATATTTGGAATAGAATACAATTAGAAATACAAAAATACTAAATACTAAAATACTAAAATGCAAAGTAAAGCCCATATGATTGTTCCACAATTCAGAGACTTATCACTATAATCCCTTGTGTGTGACTTTCACCCTTGTGGCTTGATAAATAATTTCTTTGTCATTTCATATACCTGACCTGATTAACAAAGGATTGATTATTTCCTAAAACAGTTTTGTAATTAATACCAGAGTCACACTCCATCCCCCTTGTTGATCCTTCCCTCTACATGTCTCTGATAAAGTATAATTGTGTTAATTCTCTCTGGATTGATTAGATATAATGTTCAAAGGGAAATCTACTTTATTGCTGACCTAACATACCTTTGTTAATAAAAATTTTTTTTAATACTGCACTTCAAAGATGAAAGTTTCTTAATTAACAACAGAAGCTTTACTGAACCAAGTCTATTACCGTCACAACACCATTTCCTGAGGCTCTATTATCTTCTTTATTNATTTGCTAACTCTGAAATTCCTCTCCATATTTATGGTTAGTGTATAATATGCTATTTTTAAAGTTGCATTTATGGTAGTTGAGGTCAAGAAAGACATTTGCCAGGAAAAAATGTACAGTCTAACCATTCCAATGATTAACAGTCAAATAAAGGATTTCATACAGTGTGCCATGATAGTATACATAACTCACCTATGTGGAAAACTGTCCAGAGGGACTTTAAATAATTTTTATTTATCCATAATAGTATTTACTTTGCTTTTTTGGTATATGAAGATCATGTAAGTATCTACGGCCTATCTTTAACTACTTCTCCTTTTACTATTGTCAATATTTGCTGTTAAATAAAAGGAATATAAAAGAAATTAAAAAGAAATTGCATTCTTTGTGTCTGCCTGTTGATAGAGGAATATCTGACTTAAGATTCCTCTGCAAAGCTATGTTTAAAAAATCTAATGGTGGCTCTTCCAATGGGAAAAACCCAAATAAAATAATTCTGAATAGAGATGTAAAACATTAATTTCCTCTGAAACACTCTACTCAAACATTGAAGCCTGCGGAGTTGATGTAGTGCAGTACTGTACCTGTTCCTCAGCAGGTAATACTGGCAGCTTTACACATTCATGGTAAGATTAATTAGGCCCAGTAAAAATTGCTTGCATTATCATTAGCATGTTATGACACTTAAGCCACCTTAAATTTGAAGACTGACATTGACCTCCTAAACTCTTAGAATTTACGCAAATTATTATCTCAGAGTTTAATAGGCAAACGTGAGTGGGAGAGAAAACTATAATTCCCGAGAATTAAGGAGTTAAGGTTTTAGGAATTTTATTCTGTTACTATTGAAAGAAATGCCAATAGTTTTTAGAAGTTCTCCTTCCAGGAACATAAAGAAGATAAAGAAGAGGGAGCTGCTTTAAAAAGGATTTTTATTAGTTTAGAAAGAACATTGATGAACTTGCCTGAGAGAATTTGAGAGTCTCTTTAATTCTGTGCATTTTTATGAAATCCTATCTTTTTATACATTCATTTTGTTTGAAGAGTATTAAAAATCAAGGAAAGATGAAAGAAAATATTCACTGAAAAGAGCTGTAATCCACTGGTTATCCATTGATTATATATATGCATTATAATTAGGAACATATGTTGAATATTTAAAAAAAATCAAAAGAAAACTTTGAAGAACATAATACAATAGCAATGTCACTGAAATCAATCAGACAAATAAAAAAATGAGGTATAAAATCCTTTTTTTAAAAAGGAAAATCTTTTGAGAGTATTAAAGATGTTTGCATTATTGATATGCAGTTGGTAACAGTATTTGGCTTCTTCTACCTCTCAAATGTATGTTACAGGAAATCACTTGTTTTTTGTTTGTCTATTTCTTCCATTGTTTTGGGCTTCAAATATCTGTATATCTGTATTATACCCAAAATATAGAGTGGAAAGAGTTTGAGTAGAGAGCAACTCACCAGAAAAGGAGCAGGAGAATAATTATACTAATTATATTAAAATTCCTACAGACACTTCAAAAAGCAGCTTCAGACCAAATTAATAAACAGGATTTTTATAATTAATTTACATGAAACAATTCAAGTCGGGTATCTTAAACTGCTCTGAAATATCCATTTGTGAGCACTGTGTTCCAAGGAAATGCTAAAGCATTTAGATAGGATCCAGAAGAGAAAAACAAATCAAAGGAATAAAAACCTTGGCTGAGAAGGAAAGTCTCCAAAAGAGAGTGTGGTTGAGTCTGTGTAATGAAAACTCCTATGAAGATATGCTAATGATCTCCAAATATTTTAAAGACTCCATAGAGAACGAGATAACAAAATTTTCCATGTATCTTTTGGGGAGAGAAGAGTTGTGGTTGGGTTAAACTGCAGTGGAGCTCTATGTTAGATAGTAGGAAGAAACCTTTATAATTATAAGAATAATTAGGCAATGGAATATCCAAGGATGGCAGTAGAATTCCTGTCACTTGAGTTTTCAAGAGAAGGATAGAAATGTATCAGCTGATGGCAATATGATTCTACTCCCAGGCCATGGAGAAATAAAATGTTCACTGGAATTCCCACCTACACTCATCTAAACTCTGCCAATCTAGGGTACTGCCTTTGCCACTTCCTAGGCAACAGGTATTGTGAAAGTGTTCATGAACAAAATCAAACATAGGACGTAAACCCATTCCTATTGCTGATGTACTTTTGAGAGACAACTAGATGTTAATGTCTCCATGTCTGAATCTCTTCAGACAATGATAGAAAGAAAGGTAAGGACAGTAACAATACTGCAATTATCTTAGGTTTCTGGAAAGACATAAAATCAAAATGTATGTTTTTCTTGTCTTGAAGCCTTTCATTAGCCAGTGGCTGTACTCTTAGACGTGATATCACAATGAAAATTCCTCTATAGAGACAACTGAATACTGCAGTGGAAGGTGCAGCAAAACAGATTTCTGCAATGCGTCTGTTGAACTCTGGAAAGAAAATCTGATAGGAAAGGGAAGGTCACCAAGAAGAGAAACTCTGTAGAAAAGCTGAAAATTAACATTACTCCTTACTAGTTTTGCAATTTTCAGGTTTTGCTTGAAAAACTGACATTCAGGCTTTTGACTAATACAATACAATAAATTATTGAAGATACATATTTTTAAAATTAGTTGAAAAAGATATTAACAAATAAAGGATGATGTTGACAAGTCAACAGCTATAGAAGAAGCAGAATGCAATTCACTTACTTTGAATTCTAGTTCATCATAGGAAAGATATCTATAATCTAAATATTAAATATGTTGTCAAGTACAAAACACAGAATTTTAGAATGGAAAACTCACACATTATATTTATAATGGGCTTTGAACAGAGTAATGAAAAATACTTATTCATTACGAGTTTAATTTGATATCTTTTCAAAAAGTTGTAAGTAGTTCACCATCTCAGGCTCAACCATTGCAGACAGTCTCTTGCTATATTGACAGTGAAGACTATTGCATGAAGACTATTGCTCCCAATCTCTTCAGATCAAATTCACATGTGACTGCATTTATTTTAAATGTCAAGGTGCAACTCATCTCTCTCAAGGAATTCCTAATCCCGTAATTTATAATTCCACATTCCTGTCTGTGGTGAAATCAAGTCAGTTTATCTACCAGCAGGAGCATGATTCAGCTGCCTTATCACAGGCATTGGTACCATTTGAGATCCATTTGAGATGGGGTGTCCCACCTGATCTCCAGCTGAAGTCCAGCAAACAATGTCTCCTGTGAGTTCAGCATTGTGGCTCTCACCTCTCTAGATGCCTGGCATAGCCTAGGGTATCATCAGGGGCCCATATTTAAGTAACCAAATTGAGAAGTGCACGTTTAGTTTATGAAGAGAGAAACTCTCTCTGGAGTTAACTGACTACACCTCCAGTGACTACAATGAGAACTTAGAATCCTACCTTCTCTGCAGATACCTCTGCCTTGGGAACATAAACATAGGTGAAATTGTTTCCACATTTCATATATTAATTATTTTTGACCTCACAATGGCTTGAACCAATTTACTTGGAAGTTCTCTAATTTTTTTTTATGTGTTTTTTCTGTAAAGGTCAGTACAGGCTAAACCCATTGACCCTCTGGGCACATTGCAAACCCCTTGACTGAGGCTTTTGCCTTAGGGGAGAAGCAGGGCATTGGGCAAAGACTATATTGTATTGTGCAGCTGAGTCTCTTTCAATTTAGTTTCCCATCAGTCATCCATTACTCATTCTTCTTAATAATTTACATGGGCACCCAGAGAGATTGTGATGAACATAATTTAAAAAAAAATTAATAATTAAAGGATCTAAAGTAAGAAGTATATGAATGAGGATGTCACACTGAAAATGATCTATTGAGGATGATGTATACCATAATGAGAATATCAGATACAGTGTTCTTATATTGTTAAAGCAAAAGGATGCTTCCCTGGTGATGTTGAGTAATCTGAGGCTTTAGAGTCTTGAACTTAACATGTGAGATTTTTCTTTATCCACATTTAGCTTGAATAAGAGAAAATATATGCACTGGTGAGTCAGTAGCTTCCTCTCTATTAACAGATGTAATAGCTGTCCTGTCAAAAGGATTATCACAGGGATTGTCACAAAAATTACTTAAAATTGTGCCAGTGGAAGCACTGATGAATAAACTACATGGAAGAAATATGTACCGGTGAGTCATGATAAATAATTCCTTTCACGGGAAATATTAATCAATCAGAACTCAACAGTAGTGTGAACATCTAAACATGATTACCATTCCATGCCCTCAGTAGCCCTACTGAAATGCAGCATATATGTCACTGTTTCCAAGTTCAACAAATAATTATTTTAAGTTGAAAAATTTAGAATAAGAGAATGTTAAAACAGAAACAAGAAATAGGGAGAATCAAAGGAATTAAATAGTACAAATCAAGGATGTTATACTTTCCTGTGATCATGTTTTATGATTCATTAATTTCATAAACATATCCATATTCATATGAATATATTGTTTCTTTAAGAATAATTTATTTTAATTTTGTTTGGTGTATGTCAGTTAATATTGAAGCATGATTGTTGCAGGTTCAAGGTACTTCAGTGCAACTCTTGGCTGTCAATACTGTCATACTGTTGCATATCCTATGACTTTCATAATTTTTCATCAAGTTTTTCACTTTCTCTTGTTTTAGATACTCCATTTTCTGGTTTTCCCAAATGGTTTGATTTTTTTCTGTTTACCTATGTGTGAGATGAGAAACTAAGCAAGTCAGAAAAAGCAGTGTCTGAAAGTTGCTATGTCCTAAAAGAAGTACCAAAGTATAAAGAGATACAAGCAGGTATAAAGATGAATAGTTATGCACTTATTTGTATATATGGTAGAGGTAGGGCTTATAAAGAGGAGTATTCCTTAAACTAATCTCAGCATCATATTGTAAATATGGATGTTCACGTGCAATGCAAATATCGTAAAAATATTACATTGACATCTCCACAGTAAAGGAAGATTTTATCTCCTCCAGTTTCTAGTCTGTCTTCTGGAAACAATAATTTCCAGCATACACAGGCAATAAGGGAATTCAAGCACTGAGCATCATGCCACATTGCACTAGATAGGAAAGCATTGTCTATTGCCCTGTGCATTTTCTCCTTAATTATTACTATTGCTTATTAGAACTGACTCATATAATTTTGTAATGCTGTTAGAATGTGGAAGGGGAGTTAACACACACAAAAAGTCTCAATATTTTACAGATTTCACATACAGCTATATATAGTTGCAATTTAAAAATTTATTTCAGGTTTTATTTCTGGGTATAGTGGTGTTCAAATATTTTATAGATTTATGATTTACAGGTAACAAAATAGTCAGAGGAAAAACAGGTTAGAAGAATCCCTTAGGGTAACCACTGTCTCCATTTGACACAATCCTTTTTACAAAAATCCCTATGTCCATCAAGCATCTACTGTTTTATTCCATCTTCAATTCCCGCTGCTTTGTGTCAAGCAAGATACTATGAAATGAATCTACACCTACAGTTTCCTGAAAAATAAAATGTTATGGTCTGTATTCTATGGGTATAAACCACATCCTTCTGAGAAAACCACAGGGCTGCTAAGTGTGACTCCTCATGGCTGTGAATGCTCTAAAAGGGGGAAAAATTTGTACTGTAGTGCAGGAGTGTAAAGGAGTGCATACATGCTGTATGACATATTTTGGCTTCATATGACCAGAAGAGACTCAAATGCAATAGAATTCAAATAATGCACTAGCAATTTTCTCTCACAGCTGCTTTTCTAAATAATTGCATTGACAGGGTAGCTGGAGTGAAGAAGGGCTGGAATACCTGCACCATTGGCACTAGATGCCAAGGCAATATCTTGGAAAACCCTTGAAGCTGGGCAATTCTGCCTGGTACAAGTGGGGTATGAAGTAGTAGTCACAATACATGAGGTAATGTCTAGGACACAATTCTGCCATGTCTGGGATGAGCATCTAACTTTCTCAGATGTTATATAACAAAACATGTATGCATCATATAATAAGCCTTTTAAACTTCCTCATCAGGCTGGGAGATGGAAAAATATCTTCCCATCCATTATGAAATTGAAGTAGCCCTGTAGACAAAAAAGCAGACATTTTGGAGTATTTAGGATAATTTCACAATAAACTAGAATGCTGAAAGAGGATTTCTGTGTCAAATTTAGGCACCTTTGCGATTAGATAGTCCTAGAAAGTGAGCAGACTGGATTGTTTCTCTTTGTGTTGTGTCCCCCAAGGTTCTATACTGAGCCCAGTATCGTATAACTTATCCAACAATGGTTTGGATGAAGGGGCAGAGGCCTCTGCAGCAAGTTCACTGGTGACACAAAGATGGGAGGAGCGGCCAACAACCCACAACAACCCACAGGGCTGAGCAGCCCTTCAGAAGGGCCTTGACAGGTTGGAGAGATGGGCAGAGAGGAACCTGCCTAAATTCAGCAGGCAAATCCAAGGTGCTGCATCTGGGAAAGAATAAACACACGGAGCAACCCAGGCTGGGGCTGACCTGCTGGAAAGCAGCTCTGCTCCTTCCAGAGGAGAACCCAGCGGCCCTGGTGGACAACAAGCTAATGTTTATTTGGGAAGAGGCAACATATTTATGCTATTAGAGGATGCTGATGAAATATATATTTCTATGTGAGGAGTAAGCATCAAGTACAGTAAACAAATGCTTAATAAATAAGCATTATCAGCTCAGTAAAGTTGAATGTGAGTTTACAGAATTTAGAGATTACATTGACAAATAAAACCTAAGGAATAATGAAATTACCATTAAAGCAGAGGCTAAACATTTAAAATTCTTTGTATTCATGTGATACATAAGCTGATGTAAGTTCTCACTGCTTAAAAAAAATAAAAAAAGAAAAGAGTGAATAGATGAAAACTACTTGTTTGTGGCATAAATAAATGACTTGCTGTGGGCTGTTGTGCTGTAGGCTGTGCATGTACATAGTGTGTTATGAAACCCTTACAGGAGTTTTTGGCTCATTTCCTGTACTAAGTTTTCAAAATTTCCGCACTATATTGGCATTTTCTGGAACTTCCTTATTCATTTTTCATTTCAGCTTAGGTCTGGTTATTTTTTATTTTTTTTACCTTTGGTAGTCTCATTTTCCTTTGTTCTCAGTTCTAATTTTTTAAGGATTATTTAAATTATAGCTGTTTTTTTCCCTGAATCAACTCCATACCAATCCTTTGAATTATATACTTTGGATGACCATGTTTGGTTACAGACTTTTTTACTACAGTGGAGGTCAGCTGTGGTGGAGGTGAACCAGTGGAACAGAAAACTTGTGATTTCTCTGTCCTTTCAGACATTCAAAAAACAATTAGCGTAGAGTATCCTGCTCTATATGACTCATTATTAGGGGATTGGTCCATGTCTATACTGAAGTGCTTTCCAACTCTTTTGATCTAATGCTCAGCTCTTACCCTGTGCTGGCCCAGATTCATATCTGGAGCAAGCTCAAATGTAGGAAGGTTTTATTGCAACATTCAAAATGCATAAAAGGCTCCAGAAACTGAGAAAAGCAACACAAGGGGAAAGCACTCTGGAATGTAGGCTGTGTAAAGACTCTTGTGCTGGGACTGAAACCACACTAAGAAGTATTCATGCGTCTTTCCTTCCCAGGAGCAAATCATTCTGACATACCCTCTCATGTAATTATTTCCTAAAATATTATTTTATCATTTAGATTCTGCTGAAATTCTGGTAACAGCTTTCAAGAAATTACCCATAATTTACATTTTTTGCACTATGTGAAATAGCCAAGAAGTTCATGTATGCCTATTTAATGTATTGGAGAAGGAATAGCAGCAAATCTAGAAATAAAATACTGTTAGCAAGGTCCTTGATACATTGCTCAGAAAATATTAATTTTTTATGTCTGACAGGCCATCAGCCAGTATCTCAAAGGTTTCTCCATAATTATTAGGGAGACTAAAATCACACATAATCCCAATCTTACCTGTCTCCCTTATCTAATCATATAGTATTTCTTTCTCCTGCCTTTTCTGTCATGTTGGTCTCTTGCAGTCCCCTGCTATTAGGCCTACAGCACTATCTGTGAGCTCAATCCAATTGATTCTCTGGCATTACAGTTCTTTCATGTGTCTTTTATTTCTCAACAGATAAGGGCAAATCTTCTGGTTTAGATCTTTTCTTTCAAATATCCTATAATCATGTATTCAACATAAAAGCTTGTTTTCACAGAAAAATAAAAAGGAAAAAGTAAAAGGAAAAGGAAAACCCAAAACACCAAGGCTTTCACTGTACTGTGATTTCTGTGCATTTTCATACTCATTTCTGATTGTAAATAATTAACTCTTCATCATTGGAACAGGTTTACATCAGCAAAGAAATCTTAACATGTTACATATCAGGTGTTTTTTAGCTTGATTTCATAAATTTATGCAATATCCTAATGGGGTATGTACGTGCCTAGGTGTGCTTGTCTATGTGTCTGCATGTTTGCATAACTGTCTGCCAATTTTTTAAATTGTAATGACCTGATTTCAAAGTGAGATATACAACTATGAAGAGACATTAGAAAAATACTCATTTCCTTTAAATTCCATGGAGCCATGAAGAAGTAGAAAGATACCCTTTCTAATACTTCTACTGGGAATTGGATAAGCTCCATCTAATACCAAAGAATCTACAAAGGAGAAAGATGCACGAGAGTGACATGAATTTTGCTCTCCATGTTTATTATTTCTGTGGATTATCACACTTTGCTTCCTTTTGTTACCAGATTTCACTCTTCTTCCTCCTTCCCCTAATTTCTATGTGTTTAATTGCTAAAAGTAGATTGAGAACAAATGTAAAGGTTATTGAAAGACAAATGTTAAATACATTTTCCTCAGAACTTTTCAAGGGGAAAAGCAACAGCAACAAAAAGAAGATCCTTTTTTATTTCCTCTTATTCCATCATCACTGTTTTGCAGGTTTTTCCATCAAGGATACAGCCAGGTCTTTCTGATGTTGTCAGTTTTTAAGCTGCATACAAGCATTGTACTGGGTTTTCTGAGGGAGGCTGTAACACAGTACTGCCAATCATTAAAATTATATCAGTTCTGTGTTTTGGATACTGACATAAAGCAATAATCTAAACCGAGTTGAAGTATAAGATATTGTCATTTTAGCTGAACTAGGATTGTAGTACTTGATCTCCTAACATATGAGATCTATGGACAAAATAGACATTATACATTCTGTGTGTTGTCTCCTGTATCCTTTTGGGAGATCCTGTGTTTTCTACTACCTCCTATATGCCAAGCTAGCACATGTTGAATGGCTCACAGCTGTGGTTTCTCCCTTGAAGAAGTGAGAAGCTCTCTGTCTTCGTGCTTTGCTGGCTCCTCAGACCTTCTGCAAAATCCTTCAAAGACATGTGAAGTAGCACTGTGTGTATGGAGAGCTGACACAGTGCTCAGTGAGTCAGTTTGCTTCTGGCAGCGATATAGTGAGATTCTCAAAGTGCTCTCTATATTCAGATACCCCATTCCTCAGTTATTTCCTCCACCTCTTGCTAAGATGCAGTGAGTGGGCTGAGCACCTCAGGTCAGCTTTGCATCTGGGGCTTCCTTCTACCATGCATGGATTGTTCAGTCTTGGAACCCTTCCAGGGAATTCATTCACTTAGGGTGCAAATGTAAGCCCAAGTCAGCCTAAGATCACTACAAGGAATTGGAATTGACAGATAAAAAAGATAGAGACACAGGAAGGAGAGCGTGCCTAGTTTAGGTGTGTTCATCCCTGAGTTTGGTCATAAAGCATCCCAAAAATTGACTCAAGGTTTTGCACTGCCACTTGCCCTCATTTCCTCTGAATGTTAGTTTACCATACCAGCCAGCTAAGGCACAAAACTTAATCTGTTTGGTAGCTAAGAATTTTTGGCAAACCTTATCATTCTTGTATCTAACACCTTCAAGAGAAACTGCTTACCTCTGATTACATAAAAATGAAGCCTTTCATCTCTTGAAAGGTATTAAAGGCTAAATTATAAAACATCCCTAGAAAACAGAGGTTATGTGTCTCCTATGGATCCTTTTTCTATTCCTATGAGAAAGTAATCAATGAACAACATGAACCTGATATTGTTCTGCCAAACTTGAAACTATCCAGAAAGCTCAGAACTACTCACAAGTTAATTATTAACAGTAATATTATACAGTACTGTCACTGTGTTCCATGTAGCAGAATATTTTTTAGGCAAATTATGTCTTGGAATGCTTTTTGAAGTCATAATATAGACCCTAGAAACCCAAATTATACCAATTGAAAAAAAAAAAAAGAGCAAAAGGACAAGAGATTACCAATGAAGAACTATTTTAAATATTTTGAGGTCCGTCTTGTGAATAGATTGAGAAGAAGAATGTGATAAAAAGAACATTTGAGACAACAAATTGCAGTGACAAAATTTTAGAAATAAATTAAAGGCAGATGTTACATAAATGAAAAGAGGAAACACCAGGGAGGCTGCTGAAATACTGCAGCCTTCCCGGTCTAGATTTTTATTTATTATATAAATAAAAATCTAGACTGATACGTACTAGGCTTTCCCTTTCAGCTATGCTGGAAATATGCAAACAATTTTGTTGGAAACATATATCTGCTGCCTAAATCATAAATATTTGAAATATTTCCTCAAGTTGCAACAGTTTTCTAGTTTGCTTTTAGCAATACATACTTATGGAAAACTTTCTTTACAAAAAGAAGAAACATGAAATCCATGGAAATCCAAATTTTTCCTAGGCATTTTTTATTTAACTACTTGATAGTAATGCAATAAAACACTAATTCTATATGTTGTGAAATTTGTGAAGACTGAGATAAGAGTGCTCTCATCTGAATCTGGCATTTACAATGGAGAATTTGACATCCAAGTTAGGAATCCAAGGGTCCTTCTTTAATCTCTGAAGAGAAACAAATAATTTTGGGTCATAGTTCATATCTCTCTGCACATCTGCACCAGGTTAGATAAATGGTGCCCTGCAGTGATTATTTTTCCCTCTGCAGAGGACTGAGGACTTTTCATTTCAGCACCTGCACTGAAAACCTATGCAGGTAAATGAGGTGAAACTTCTTCTGAGCACCAAACATCCCACAAACCACGAAACCCCTTGTTTCCCTCATTATCTACAATCTGAGATAGCCAAATTTCCATCTGTGCTGTCTCATATTAGACCCATCTTTGGGCAGGATTCAGGTCTGAATGCATCATAGCACTAAGAAAAAATAAGTCTCGGATGAGCTTTAATGTCATGTTTTTAAAAATTTTCAAGGAAAAATCATCTTGAGTGCAATCATGTAGCACATACAGGACACCTGAGGGATCAGGCAGCCAGCACAAATTTAGACAAAACATGTCTTACCTGACCAATCTGATCTTTTATCACCAGGTGACCCATCTGGTAGATGAGGGAAAGGCTGTGGATGTTGTCTATGTGGACTTCAACAAAGCCTTTGACACTGTTTCCCACAGCATCTTCCTGGGAAAGCTGGCAGCCCATGGCTTGGACAGATGCACTCCTTTCTGGGTTACAAAGTGGCAGGATGCCCGAGCCCAGGGAGTGGTGGTGAGTGGTGCCACATCCAGTTGGTGCTCAGTCACTGGTACTGTCCCCCGGGGATCAGTGCTGGGCCCAATCCTTTTTAATGTCTTTACTGGTGATTTGGATGAGAGGAGCAAGTGTTCCCTCAGTGAGTTTGCCAGTGACACCAGGCTGGGTGGAGGTGTTGATCTGCTGGAGGGCAGGAAGGCTCCGCAGAGGGATCCACGGACCAGGGCCTGTTGTACGAGGGCAAGCGCCAGGTCCTTGGCAAGCTCCTTTGGGTCACAGCAGGGCTGCAGTCTGAGGAAAGCGTGGCTGCAAAGCTGTCCAGCAGAAAAAAACTTGGGGCTGCTGATCAACAGCTGTACATGAGCCAGCAGAGTGCCCAGGTGGCCAAGAAGGCCAGTGTCATTCTGTATCAGCAATGGTGGCTGGACCAACACACTGAGTATCCCTCTGTACTCAGCACTGGTGAGGACTCACCTTGAATCCTGTGTCCAGTTCTGGGCTCCTCAGTCCAGGAAGGTCACTGAGGGGCTGAGTGTGCCCAGAGAAGGGCAATGGAGCCTGTAGCATGAGTCTGATGAAGAGTGGCTGAGGGAGCTGGGAGGTGGTACCTTCAGCATCCCTGGGGATGTTCAAGGAACCACTGGACATGGAACTTATTGCCACGGTCTAGATGACATGGTGGTGTTCAGTCAGATGTTGGACTTGAGGTTCTCAGAGTTCTTTTCCAATTAAATTGATTTTGTGATTCTGTGGAAAAAACTTGCCTCTCACACATAGGCTGAACAAACTCTAAAAATCTGAGTTCTTAATTTTAACCTAAACTGTTTTCCTATCACAGTCCAGTATCTGATCATTGCTAAGCTTAACTTGATATTTGCCTAACTTTGCTACCAGTCACAGCTCTGGCGTTGACAGTGGAATATATGAGAAAAGACCCATTATCAGAACATATAGTCAGGATAAAATACTGTGACAGACATTTTCATTTTAGTCTGAGTCCAATTGCCTTGATATTGACTTTTTCAGGTTCAGTTGTCAATTCACAAAACAAGAGCAGGGTTTTCTAAGATATTTTCAATGGTTTAAATTACATTCATTTTCTTAGTTTTCCATAGTGACTATAAATTGGATAATCTTGGTACAATCTCTATTTTTTAAAGATTGGACACATTTAATCCTGAGACTGCTTGGTGATCACTGATATGATCATTGTCTTGTATGTTTTAGGTACGTGTGGGAAAGGGGCACTGACCTTCAGAAGTTCAATCTGAAATTATTTAATCAAACTTCAAGACAATGGTTTCTGGCAAAAGAGATTAATCTTTTCAGATATGGACTTTTATACTCTATTTGCATATAAAAAGAGTGTCTGGGATGTTGGTCAAGTTTTCTATAAATATGCAATGAGTAATGATAAAGCTAGACAATGTAGTATCGGTGAACCTCAGACCCAATTTCGTATCAATGTCTACATCCTTCCATCATTAAACTGTTAAGCTTTATAGTATATGTTACAGGAATATTTTACAGATAAAAACCTACAGATGTATTTTTTAATTAGATTCCCCCACCATCTGTGCTCCATGAACCCACCTGTACTGACTTTAATTTTATGATGATTATCTCTAGGACATTTCTTGAAACAAAAAGAAAGAAGAAATCTCCCTAGCTTAAGGGTGATAGAATTCTTTATCTGAAACAAACTAGTTTTATTAGTATGCTGACAGAAAATGGAAAAAAAATATGCTCTCTGATAGACTGGAATAAAATTTAAGATATACATACAAATATGTCTTGTTGTATATATAGGAACATCTGATTCTACTTCAGAAAAATATTGAATTATTATTTGTGTGGAAGTTGTTTAATAAAATGCAGAAGGCCACATAATGCAAAATGATCATCAAAAATGTTGCTGTGCATATTAAGAGCATTTATTGACCATTAAGTGCAAATGATGAACCAGGTGAGAGTCCTGTTCTGCAGTGTTTGGTGTCCCGGCAAGAATGACTTGGGATGGTCTTAGCTTTTCTGTTTCTGGCACAACAACAGAGGGTTGCCCAGAGAAGCTGTGGATGCCCCATCCCTGGAAGTGTTCAAGGCCAGACCGAGTGGGGCTCTGAACAAACTGGTCTAATGCAAGGTGTCCTGCCCTTGGCAGGGGTCTGGAACAAGATGAACTTTAGGGTTCCTTCCAACCCAAACTGCTCTACAATTCCATTAAGTCATCAGTGAATGTATTTCAGTGCATGTTTTCCTTCAAATTAATCATTCACTCAGTCCATACCTAAATTGAGCAAATATTCTTGAGGATGAAAAGAATAAACTCTGTTTAGCATGTGAAAAGCCAAACACTGGCTGCTGTCCATGAGGACAGGAAAAAGACTTCATCCTGAATCATCTTGAGTATATTTTGCCTGCAATATTCCTCATGACCTATGAACATCAAGTAGGGCATACAGAGAGGATTTAAATGGAATTCTGATATTTTTCAATTGTCAATTCAGCATCTACTGCAGAGAAAATAATGTCATGCATTGACACAGCCACCACTAGATTCTCAGTTTGACTTTTCACAGAGAACTTTATAGATTTTGTGATTTAAATTTCCTTTGACATTTTTTATTACACAGTTTAGAAAAAATGTCAAAAGGTAAGAAGAGAATAATGAGTAGTATCAGAAAAATGGAGAATGTCATGAAAGAGGCAGCCTTTTGGGTTAAAAGGAAAAAAACTGCCATTTTTATATAAAGGAATAATAGAACAGTGGACATTAAATGTTACTTATGGGGAAATAAGCAAGGTTACAAAAATGTTACTGAGGCTGAAAAACTGAACAATTCTTAATGGTTTCCCTTACAAACCAAATTCTTTGTCTCAGTGCATTAAATGACACAAGCATCCCCTGTGATCATATAAAAAAATGCCAACATGACAGTTAATTGACAATGGCCTTACTGTTTCTCAGAGGAAAAAACAGTCACTGTAATACCTCATAATGAAATGCATTAGGCATAAATGTACTGATTGCTACCAGCTTCCCTACAACTGATTGTATTTGTGAGATTGTTAGAATATGGCTTATAATGAGAAATCAACTCAACCTTGACAACAGAAAGATGTTAGGTTCTCTTTAGTTAACCTCTGAATGTTATGAATTATTGCATAGAGAGATATTCAATTGCAGTGCATACAGATCAAATTCTTGCTTCTATTATTTTGTCGGTTGTTTACAGAACATCAAGCTCATACCTATCAGTTTTTTTTAAACTATTGTGTGAATAATTAAATCATACTGTCTCCCTTGTACATCCATGGAGGACTGAGTAACATCACTGTGGCTTCCTAACATTTGCTCTATAGTCCATATTATTTTCAAAGACATTTTCAGTAATATGATTCTGTTCAGAGAGCTTCTTGCAATTTTTTTTTTAAGCTTTTTCTATTTTTCATGGCAAGGCAATTCATTTTATAATGTGTAACAATGTGTATCTGATATTTTAATATACAAAGAGAGGCCTTGCTGCAGAAGTTACTTCAACACCCAGTTTTTGGAAGGCAGCTATTTTGCAATTTGAGATTTTGTGCATTTCACAGTAGAAGTATGTAGCTATTACAAAACTAAATGTGTTTTATGTATAGATTTCTGCTTGGAATCACTGATTTTCCACACAACAGGGACTTCTGTCTCAAGGCTAAAAAGTCTTTCAAAAAAGGGTTGTTTGTTCAGGTATTTTAATCAAATCTTTAAAAACCACCAGATCAACAGCAAAATTACCTATATTTACTGTGCAGCATAGATTCTATATATATATATATAGTATAGTTTGCTCACCTTCATTTCTACATGACCCTTTGGCATCAATTGAGTAATATCAAAATCTGAGAGATTCTGTTGCAATATACTTTCAACCCTGCAGCATTGTGGGAGTGTATCACTTCAGTCAGTGGTAGATGCTTCAAGAGGATAGGTAGAGCCAGGAGATTTACAGTGCTCCTCATCAAATCTGCTGATGATGCTGTTGTACTTCCACCACATTGTTGATTTTGTTCCAACTTAATTGCATTAATGAACAAATGTTAAGGTTTAGGACATTACAGAAGATCAACTGTGAGATTATACATTAGGTCCACCTCTTAAAACCAAGCAATACGAATAAGACAAAGAACAATTGAGAGGGAACTTCTATTGTTACTATTTTCAAGCACCTTGATAAATTCAGTGTTATTGTTTTCATTGTCCTCATGCCATTCACCAAGGGTTTTCTTTAATATTAATAATGATAATATGATTTCTGAAAGAGCAAGTGGAAGCTGTTAAAGTGTTCCTACATTCTGAAGATTTTGCATAACTGGGTGGGAGTAGAAAGAAATTCGTGACTGAGTTGTGATTGTCTTCTTCACTTCGAAGTTACAGTGGTAATTTGATAGAACATATGATGATGAGAAAAAGCCTTTTCGCTACTGAATATCACACTTTCTTGTCCTTGTTTTTATTACTACCGTAGTAGCTTAACATTTCATTGAACACTCATGCAAATTCATTGAATAAATAATGATCACTCAATCTGCAAGTCAGTTTGAAGTATTAAGATGGTAAGCTTTCATACTGGATCAAAAATCCTCCCCCCATGAAAACAAGAAAACCCAGTGCCACCTGTCTTAAAGCTAACCTGTAAAGACCTGCCTTTCATGACAACGGCAGTGGGTGCAATTGTAATATTATATTAATGAGCTCTGGGAATTAATGATTTAAGAATTCCTAGCCTCTCAGCTTTGATCCATTAGTGGGTATAGATTCAGTGGGAGTTAGCGCAATTGGGCAAAGGCTGCCTAAGTGGAAAATTGATCCTGGTAAGTGCTAGTTTACTTGCTTGACACCTTAATGGCTCCTGTTTTAGTGCTCTGAACTTTTGCTCTGTGATAATGTGAGTTCAAGTCCCACTTGGGATGTTGAACTTTCACTAAAGTCAGAGTGAGCAGGAGGGAATCTGTCATTCCTTTACATTTTAATTAACAGGATAAGTTGAAAGCAATGGAGAAAATATAATGAAATTACCGTCGTCATCATCTAGCTCTGGAACTGGGAAATAGACCTGTTCTGTCATTTAATCATGGGAATGGTTGACTAGGGACTCGAAGCAGGCACAGACAAGTATTAAAAGGTTCTACCTCCAAAGTCATAGCTCCTTAGTCACTGTCTCTCTTTCTGGCCAGCCTGATGGAAATAAAACAAAAAAAGTAAGAAAGAAGAAAATCCCAACGTAATTCCAATGACTTTGAACAGAGTTTGCACTTCTAGCACTTATTAATCAGACATAATATAAATAAAATTAAATAAATGAATAGTTTGAAGAATACCTTCCAGACTAATTAAATAGTTTTCAAAGAACTCTTGGGAGATGGGCAATTAAGTAATTTCCCAAACAGATAATTTATAAAAGTTGGGTAGAGAAATGAACTAGGGAAAGGCACCAGGGAGCAGAGTAAATGATAATGTGGAATGTCCTCAGGTCCCATCCTCTGCTAAGATTTGTTGAGTGAATCTTCAGAGGAAAAATTGCATTTTCCTGAGTTATTAAACAAGACCTTTGCAAGTAGGACAATAACACCAGATTTAAAAAAAAAAAAAAAATCAAACATTTATCTCTATTTCTTTCACTCTCAACATCCATTTCTGCCTCAGTATAACACAAAATTTAACCCTTTAATAGCAGAAAGTTTTGAGATCTAAGTTAGTATCACTGCATATGTATACTTTGAGAAACTCAGCTCAGAAGCACAAGCTACATTTTGTCTCTGTACAAGCTTTCAAATTTGGATTGTTACAAAGATCTATGGGCATGAAAACTTTCTCCTTGAAAACCTTACCCAAATTTCAGAACGAACATATAAAAAGGTTCCAAATTATTTTGTAAGATTCATTTAACTTTAATTTTCCAGTTTCTAAGGAGAGCATCCACCAGAATTCACAAAGCTTGCAGACTCTTTCAGTCTGGGTAAGCCTTTGAGCTTTTGGATGTTTATCCAAGTTGATCTTGAGATTTTTCCGTACTTCTTAGGTGTGCTACTGCACAAGAGGAATAAAAATTGACTCTCCTTGTGGCTGGTGGCTAGAGTTTCTATTTCTAAAATGATCAGCATTGAATAATTACAACTTGGTAACTTAAGCACTGATACTTACTCTTTTCATCTTCCTGGCAAGATGACCAGAGCAAATGAAAAAAAAAATGTGTGTGGTTATCTCTGGAATTTAAATATAAATGTCAAAGCTACCTCTGATGACTAAACACCAGCAAATAAAAGTCTTCACTGCACAGCACGTAGTGTATCATCAGTTCCAGAAAGACAAAGAAAACTTAACTTGAAGGCTTATCCACATGTTTAATGTCCACTTTTCTTCTGAAATAGCATCTCTCAGCAGACAGACGTAGCTGTTCATGGGTTGTTCTTACAACTGCTTTTACTGCACTGAGCCAAAGAGCTCAGTAACAGGCCCTAATTAGATTTCTTTCATATTTTTAACCATCTCCCAGAGTTGTTCTTATCTAGTAATCTGCTACCAAGCTTATAATATTTGTTTGACTCTTGCTGTTATAAAAATTGGTGGACATTGTAAGCAAAAAAATGACAAATTAGTAGGATCCCATGGAAAGTGTCTGGGCAAAATACTTTTAGGAGGAAAATAAATGGAAAAAACTGTAAACCATCTTCCTTTATTTTAATGGTTGATCCTAAGACAATATTAGTTTAATCATGCTACTAACAGGGTAGAAGGTCTCGAAGAGTCTCCATGAACTGTCAGACCTATCTGTAGCAATTGGCTTCTTGGTCCTAGTGGCTTGACATTGCTTGGCTTTCAGCTTGTGGGAAGTCATTTAATGAAAAATGGCTCACAATTAAATGGGCCACTGCCTGAATACTAAGGCTGGCTTCCTGCTACCAATCAAGTCCTCTTCCTAAAAATTGCCACCACGATATACATAGATAACAAGGATGAGCACCCAGTTTCGCCAGCTCAACTGTTTACCTTGTAAAGAGTTAAGGAGATTTTTGAGACTTCAGGAAGATCTCAGTCAGAGAGTTTCAGAGGTTTTATTAAAGAGACAGAAATACTAAATGTTTAATCCACAACTGCTCAGCAGAAAAAAATGTACCTTTAATTATGTGATCAAAATTAAGCTAATACTCATAACTTTTGCTAAACTGTACCACGGTTGGATATATAACTAGTTCTTAATGCCCAGGTAAATACTTTCCCAACCAAAACACTCTGATAGTGTTTACAGTGAAGTTTAGACAAAGCCAAACATCTACTTTTCATCAGGTGGTCCATATATGATAAGTAAACCAGGCTTCCAAACAGAGAATTTAGAGCATCCCAAAGGAGAACTGAGCTCATGGCATTATGAATCATGATCAGACACATCCTTTCAGTCTTTCTTTTCTTCCCAAAACTTCACGCAGGCCTTTGCCTTTATCTACCAGAAAGAAAATTAATAAATAATAAAAAAACAACCTGGATGCCCTCTGCCCTCCAATCCCAACCAATATTTGCTCACATTATCTAGCAGAGAGGCCAAATACAGAGAAAATGAATTCCTGGTATCTGATAAATAAGCGGGATTTATTTACACAAATTTGTTTAATTCTGGTCTCCTGCTTGTCTGCTAGTTCATCTGCTCTATTTCACTCATTTCATGCAGCAGAGGGTTTTTCAATTATAAATCTGGGCAGCACAGTATATTTGAGCATTCTGTCAGCTTGATTTGTTTTTATGCCTGTAATGAATTTTAAACTCCCTCCTCAAAAGTCAGCATGTAAAATCTGGAAATAGAATTTCTGGGGTTTTTCTTGGTGGAATTACAAATAACCAGATAAATGGGAAATGACTGAAGATAACTACATCAACTACGCAGGACCTAGTGATGAATCCAAATAGACTGAGAAGAGTCTAAAGCTCCTTATCCTACTGTTTCTTTAGTCTCCATCCTCCATAGTCTCCATCCTCCATAGTCTCCTCCTTCTCTTCCTTTTTTAATCTATTTATTTATTAATGAGTCTCTGATCATTGTTTCTATCCTATATCTAGCACTTAACAATCGGCTTAAATAGTTTAAATTTTTGGGCTTGATTATTTCAATTACCAGAAACCAGAAACTGCAGCATCCCTTGTTGTCAGCAAAGTGTCCCATAGGAAAGAGCAGGAAAAGGTGTCTATGGCTTTGGGCACAGGGTCCTCATGCAGAGCAAAGCTACACCAAGGTGAGAGCATCAGAGCTGAACAGTTTCTCCTGGAGAAGACCAGGACTGGGTTCTCAGGACTGGGAAATTGAGATATTTCCCATGGTCATCTCTCTCACCTCAAGATGCTGGACGAATGGAAGGCATCTGTTTTAAACGTTGTGTGCACACATATATTTTTCTAGATAAGACTATTCCCTGCACTTGTAAGGATTACTCTAGGAAACAGGGGTTGTGTATTTTGGAGAAAAGATGACTCAGGAGGTACCTTATTCTTCTGTACCTGGAAGAAGGTTGTGGCCAGGTGTGGGTTAGTGTCTTTTCACAGATAATGAGCGATAGATAGGCCAACAGGAAATGACCTCAAGTTTCATCAGGGGGGGTTTAGATTGGATATTAGGAAAAATTTCTTCTGAAAGGGTGGTCAAGCACTGGAACAGGCTGCCCAGAGAAGCGGTGTAACCACTGTCCCCAGAAATGTTCAAAACCTTGTGGATGTGATAGTCAGGAGACATGGTTTAGTGGTGCATTTGACAACGCCGGGTTAATAGCTGAGCTCCATCTTAGAGGTCTGCCCCCCTTGCAGCCCAGTAAAGCAGATATCCACCTGCAACCCTTGAAGGGCCCCATGTCAGAGAAGGGGGAGGCTGAAGGAGGCTGGACCCTATAGGAACACGGCGCTGGAGCAGACTCCTGGCTCTCTCCAGGCCCTCTCTTCACTGGAGCAAAGCTAAGAAGGTCTGATGGCAGGACATGTGACCCTGAAGGAGACCCATGCTGGAGCCTTTTGTTCCTGAAGTACTGTACCCCACAGAAGGGATGCTCCATAGTGGAGCAGTTAATGAAAAACTGTAGCTCATACGAAGAACCTTATGATGGAAATTCTGCAGAGAATCATCTCGTGTGAGAGGGACCTCATGCTGGAGCAGGGGAATAATGTGAGAAGTCCCCCCCCCGATGAGGAAGGACTGTCAGAGATAATGTGTGATGAACTGACCATAGTTCCCATTCCCCAACTGCTGAGAGGGAGGACAGAGACAAAATTGTAAATGAAGTTGAGCCCAGGAAAAAGGAATGAGTAGGGGGAAACTGTTTTAAGTTTTGGTTGTTTTTCTTACCTTCTCTGACTCAATTTGCAATAAATACATTTTCCAAGGTTCAATCTATTTCACGCATGACAGTAATTGGTGAGTGATCTCTTCCTGTCCCTCTATTGACCACAAACCTTTCAATATATTTTTTCTTCCCTGTCCAGCTGAAGATGGGATGCATAGAGCAGCTTTGGTGGGCCCATGGCATTCAGCCAAGGTCAACCCACCTTGCTTGGTCAAAAGTAAATGAGTTATATCTTCATTGTGACAGGGGTAACTGTCACAACAGTGTACTTAAATTGGTGCAGGGATTTGGTGGTTATTTGCACATATACTAAAATACTGGTGTCTTTGTAATCCCTTTTTTTCCAAACAACTTGGAGTTTCTGAAAATGCATATGAGTGACTGAAAGCAAATTTTACAGTTTATTGAGCTCTGAAGGCTTTATTTTATTTTCCTGAGTGAAGTCATTACTACAGCCTTTATAGGAGTTCTCAATATAGTTCTTATGGTAGCCACACAAGAGTTTGCTGGCTCTCTGATGGAACTAGAATAAATTTTGCTCACATTATAATCTTCTTTCCTGCTGCTGTCACCAACCCATCATTATCCTTACTTGTTACTCCAAAACAGAAAAAAAAGTAATGGTCACAGGGAAATGAAGAGAGAAATCAATGTTCTGTGGAGTGTTGGAGGAAGTGAAAAGGTAGGATTTTGCAACTATGATTCCCAGACTCCACAAGGGGCAGGGAGGAACTTGCCCTCTTCTCTGTGGGCATGACTGCACAGCAGAGCGAATTTACAGCCTTTTATTGCTCTGTCATTAATGTCCTAGAGCCAACTCAGGAAAGAAAAAATTACAGAGACATGTCCACCTTGGATGAGTGCTACTTTTCACAAAGGAAAGCAGTTTTCACATCAGAAAATCCCAGTATTGTTGAAAGACCGTAGGTAGCTTAACTGATAGCACTAGATGATTAATTTTTTAGGTACAGTTACGTGACTGGAACTATACTGTTACTGAATGAGCAAATTCAGGTTAGGAGAGCGTGGTCTGAGAGAAGGGCTGTTTCAACAGACTCTTGTTTGCATATAGGAATCGCATTTGCCTTGAGAATAGATGAAAGGAGTAAGTTTTAAACCTTCCAAGGGAAGAGCTTGTCAGCAACTGTGCAAGTAAAGGTGTAGATGCATCCTGAGAGCAAGAGATAAGTGACCTTGTAACTCTTTGATTTTTTCACTAATAAAAACCACTTTTCAACTATATTCAGAATAGAGATACTTATCCTGTAGTATGTAATTTTACCTGCAAAAACATATGTTGCACATGTATGATGCTACTGAATTATCCTCTATAAATGTGCTAACACACAGAGGAAGGCAAATGCAGATGGATCATTTGTTCCCCAGGTGAATTGGCACAAGGGAAGCTTGAAAAATAAAATACACTGAACACAAAACTGAAAACAACAAGGGCCATGGTGCTTGGAGGACAAATTAGAAACAACTTAGGACAGGAATGAGTTTTACAAAACATCCAAGGAGGCAGAGAGATGAACAGAAGCAGAAAATTCACTTTTTACTTCATAGGTCATCCTCTCCTGTTTTCCAAGGATTTGAACTCCAAGTTGGATCACAAAATTTTCCTCTCTTTGACTTTTTCACATATGAAAAATTCCTTCATTTCGCTCTTCTGCATATTTTTGTAGCTGCCCAGTTGTATGTCTACATTGAAAGCAGAAAGATCTCCCCTTCACATGTCTTAATAATTTTCTCTGGATGGCTTGTGGGAAATAGGGGTCAATGAACCATCTGATAAAACCGGGCATGCAATTTACATTCAATCCATTTAACACCTTCTTTTACTTTTGAAAGCATTTAGGCACCTCTGTGAACTTTGTGTAAGTTTCCATCTTATTTATATTTGGAAATAATAATTGTTATGACATTTTAGTTCTTCTGACAAATAACAAATCTTATCTAAGTTGATGAATACAGCTTCGGCTTCATTATTTCATGGCATTATTTTCTTCCAAAACTCTGATGGCATTGCACACTACTATTAAATACACGAGGTCATGCCACTAACATCTTGTTACACAGGTTTGATGTGGGATTTTCTGGGTTATTAGATTTCTTTCCTCTTTCACTGCTAAACTGAAGCTTCACTATGATGTCAGGCTATAGTTCATGCCAAAACTCATATAGTAAAATGGTGAGGTTTCTGTAGATGTCTGCACCAGAGTTAATCAGGCTCAACATCTTTAATGATTCAAATACAGAAACAGGCATTTGAAGGCCCTGAGTTGTCAGGTCCTGAACAACTGAGTTGACTGGAGCCATAAGAGACCCTTTTATTGTTCATGACCTTGAAAAGATCCTTGCTCAGCTGCAGTCATCCACATTATCAATATCTATGGGTAACTGAATAATCCCACAGCTGCCCTTCAGCAGCCACACTGTGGCCTGCAGAAATGACTCCACAATATTTCTAAGTTTTCCCAAATTATTAAATTAAGTCATTATTTGTAGGGTCAAATCAAAGTTCAGGTTAACTCCACATTCTTTTTTGTGACTCGTATTGTTTTATTGTCTCCCATGTCTATTTGTCTTGTTGTTAAAAAGTTCCTAAAAGTATAAAGCTGTTGGTACTTCCACAGCTGAAATGTCTTAAGTGAACACAGTCAAGAAGATAGATGCTTTGGACTTAAATGGAGAGTATGGATTTGTTTTTCTTATCTCTATTACTGAAAGTGCTATGAGTGGATTTTCCAGAATGGTGCTATAAAAACAAAAGTTGATTGATTAATTCAAAACCTATAGCTAGGAAATGTTTTCCAGGGATACTTACAGGAAATGCACAATGGTCTATGAAGAGAAGTAATTTACTAGGTGCACACTGATGGGCAAATTTACTGTGATCTGATACATTTGGCTATGGCAGTGACAGATATTACAAAATGACCATTTTTACACTCCTTCCTGATATGCTGAATCAGAAGACGAGGATGTCAAAACTGCAAACTTAGTGATATTGCCTAACTACACCTTTCAAACTTTTAAGCGTATAGGAAACGTGAATGTGTAGATATAAAAATACATGGATATTTTGACTTCAGATTGCAGCAAGTTCACTAAAACAAGCCCTGATTAAATGAAAATGTGTGTCAGTGCACTATTCATCTTATGCTGCAAGAGCAGTAACCATGGGGAGGGTGATTTTGCCAAAGTTTAGTGCAAGTTTGTCCTTTGCCTTCAGAGGCTTTTGAATCAGGCTGTACTAAAACAGTTTCTAAAATCACTGTGCATAAGAAAACAAGAGAAGAGTGTTAATGGGTTTGTATTATATACTTAAGAGGCAGGTTAATGAAAATACTAATAAAATAAGAAACTTCAGGGAATTTACCTGAAGAAAAAAATTATCAGTTTGAAATTAAAACCTCCCTGTCTTAATTGTTCTTTTCCTTGAATGGTTGAGCTAATCAGGTTGTTGTTCCTCCATCAGCATTTTCTCCCCTTCCACCAATCTATTTACTTCAGTTGGCAAAATTTTATGCATGCAGCATGCTTTTCATGAACAATTTTTACTACAACATTTTTTGTAATCAGAGGTAAACCGTTGGCTAGTTTCCTGAATAATAGCTACTTGCTTTTAATGCAAAAGTCTCTCACTTTTGACCTTGCTGAGATACTGGAGAGGACAACTGGTTCACTGACTTCACCCTCCCACTATCAAAAGCACAACTTGTTTCTGATGTTTCTCAGAAATAAATTGAACTTGATTTAATTTCACCCAGTGATGACACTACAGCTTCGGAACCTTACCCTTCTAAAGGTTAAACATAATCTTTTAATTACCAGCTTAAATTTATTAATGATCAATTTATACCAAGATATTTTTCGTGTCAGTTAAGCAGCCCCTTTTCCTTCCTACCATAAGCATAGTTTCAATGTTTACATGAATTCAAACGTATATATATATATATATACTGTAATGAACATAATTATTCCAAACATTTGTAATGCATGCAGGAATAATCATTGGCATTTCCAGTGAACAGTGAAATAAAAATATTTTTAGTCAGATCTTATGTGCTTACCCCCCCCAAAAAAAAGATATGTCTATTGAATTTAAACTCAAGGAGAAAGAAAAATAATAACACATGAACCCATTTATTTTTCAGTGTACTTTTCTCCACAGGAAAACTCTTACTCAGATTTATTGATATGGGTGAATAAAGGTTTAAAAACAAACATTTGCTTCTGTTATGACATTATTTCATGGTTAGCTAACGACATGATGGGCATTGAGAAAACAGCAGCATATACAGATATCTAAAAAATGTAATGAATGTGCTCCTATAACAAAAATACATAATACGGTTCCCTTCCTCATCTTTATAAAATTACTGTTTTCTCATTTGTGCCCTTTTTTTTTTGTGTTTGCTTTCTTGGTAGCACAGTAGATGCATGGATGTGAAACTCACATATCAGGATTTTTTAATTTCCTTTTTTATGATAAAATATGGTAACTTTAAATTGAATTTCGTTATAATGAGGAATAGGAAATCACTGATCCTTGTTGCTGGTATGGTATTATTGTGTCTGAAATTCTTTGAATTGCTGTCTGTTCCTGAGGCAAAATGTCCTAATCTGATTATTTAAAATTATATCATTGATTAGGTATGAACAAATAGACTCATGAAATGAAAGGATGCACAACTCGTCACGATCAGACTTTCAGATCCTCCTGGCAATAGGCAGGTTTAAAACCTCTCACATTCAACACCCCACCCACTGCTCCCCTTTAGAGACATTGTGTAGTTCTGCTGGAGTCCAGCTTAGGATATTCTTTGCAGAGGGACCTTAAGCTACTTTTATAAAAAGAAAATCCATGACAACAAAGCACAAAACATGACTTTAAAATATCTACTGAAAGCTTATTTTTGATAATAATAAAGGTAACACTGAGGTGAGACTTATTATGAAAATGCTGCTCAACATATTTATCAGGATTACTTCACTTTCAACTCCTCTTCTATGCCTGTGCTTCATTTGGTGCACTTTAATCTCCGGGTTTAGCTAAAAACACTTACTTGTTATATGTACAGCATTTAACAATTTTGAGGAATAATAACAAGAAACATAAGAATGAATCTTACTGATAACAGGACATTAGACTTCCCTTTTCCTTGTGCCTATAGATCTGAAAACAAAGAATACTTCAAAACTATTTTAAACACTTCCTTTTAAATAAATGTTTTGTATTAATAATAAAGTAATAAATATTCAAATCAAGTTATCATCAGTTTTTAATCCTAAAATATGGACAGTATGCACTGGGACTTGGAAAAGCCAGTGCTACTTCACAATCCTTGCACATTTGTATATCTTGTGCACTTTTGTTAGACCATGTGGCTCATGGGTGCTGATAGCTATCGAGGAGAAGAACACAGAAGCAGATGCAGAGGGAAAAACTGGCTTTGTCATTCAACAGCAGAGGAAGTCAGGGAACATAGGGAGGACCACCCCTGAAAGGTACCCATCACTTTAAGCTAAGTCAAGTTGTTCCCTCCTCAGAAAATGAATAAGGAAATAACATTTATCCATCTTAGGTATCTAGAGTTTGGAAAGATGAAGCCAAACCTTAGTTTTTAAACCAACTAAAGAAAAAGTCTGCAATAGAGAGCTTCTTAACACAAGATCTGATGTCATAATATTTTACGGCCAAACTTTGAAATTAGAAATAAATAGACTTTTTTTTTTTTAATTAAGCATTGTTTACAAACTGTCTTCAAAGAATTCTCAACTTAAATTGGCCAGTGAATGATTTTGTGTCAGTATTTTATAGAAGATTTTTATAAGAAGTAAACGTAAGTCCAGAAAAATTGAACTTAACCAGGTCTTGTGTGTTATTGTTATGCAAGGTAAAACCTGTAACTTGCAAGGTTAATTATTACAATTTTAAAAAAGACAGTATAAGTAAAATTCAGATGTTGTTATATCTATGTAATTAACTTGTAATTGCAGTATAATTGCACAGTGGTCTTGCTTTGCAGTAGGTCTTTAAACTGGATTTGCACAGTAACTTATGAATGGGTTAATTACACAAATTTTGACATCATATTAATTTCTTTTTTTGTGACAAAATTCCTTCAAATTATCAGATAAGGAGTGTATATTTTTTTCCATTTCCTTCACTGAAGAATGTTTAATAATATTTGCATGTTACACGTAGACAACATGCAAAACTTGTAGGGAGTTAAACACAAATCCTAGAAGGTTTTACGTTATACATTATGCATTATTTCTCATTACACAGAGCTCATAAAAAATACATTTTGCTTGGGCTGATAAAGCTGTAAGCAAAAAAGGGAAGACTGAAACCTTAAGGCAAAAATATTCTAATGAAATGTAATAAATACACAATAGGAAAAATGCTCAAGTAATTTTAGAGAAGTAGTAGAAGTGGCACAGTCATCCAGTCTCATGTGACCTCCTGTTACCCAGTTACAGGGAATGATGGACAGCTGCATCAGGAGGGGAAAGCTTCTTGTACTACAGAGGAAACAATCTCTTCTAAGCAATTTTTCTTGATAGACGTAATAGTTGTCACACAGAAAAGGGAAGATAGAAAAGAGACAAGAACTCTTTAGAGCATGCTGTCCCTTGAGTAAATAACAAAACCTACAAGGTGGCTTTAGAAGCTTGGTAAAATGCTGGAAGAACTAAGGAGAAGTTTTATTGAAAGTTCATGTTTTATTCATGTAACTAATTGTTCATTCAGTATTTTGGGCTCAATATTTTTTCTCTTTTCTGTGGAGCAATGAATCTTGTTCTGATCATAGTAAGGAAGACTTTGCCTAAAATTGCTGTCCTTCCAAAATAGCTGACAAAACATTTCAAAGCAGGATGTTCAGAAGCTAAGGATTTTGTGCCTCTACTTAAATGCACAGAGTAATTAGAGAAATTGTAACACAGACCTGTAAGTGCATGTGCTGGTTAGCTCCAAAGGCCTCTGCAATGTGCCAATGCAGCAGTCAGCAAGCATGAACCCAGACCATGAACATCCATAGCTGAACACGACCTGAATGTGTCCAGCACCAGCCTCAGGTAGAGGCCAGTTAGCATGAAACAGCCCTCTGCACTGCCAACACAGCTGGTCAGCCTCCGTCACCCAAACTGCCTCCTGGGAGTCATTCTTTGCTATGCTCACTTCCCAGTACTGCCTGGAAGTCTCTCTACAGAAAGTGATTTGGCAAATACTTCCCTGTCTAGTATTGCTATTGTATATATTGTATAGAGAAAATGTATAACAATATGGTATATTTATGCATTTTGGGAAATAAAGAAAACAGTGTCAGTGTGACGTATAATCTTGGTTAGTTATAATTAACAAAACAGTTTTTTAGCACTTCCTTTAATGAAAACTGATGAAGTCAAAATTGAGGGAAAACTGCTCAAGCAGGTATATGTATAGGAAATTCACAAATCAAATAATAAAGTAAAAAAATCCTGAAAACTATTTTTACTAGAGGAATAAAAATTCCTGTGAAGTTAAGTACCAGCTTACTCAAATGGATAATGTCATCTGTGTAAATCATTTACAATGGTTATTTAATAGAAGCTCAGGTTTTCAAATTGTGGATTTTTCATTGAGAACTGAGTACATCTCCAGCAGGAATGAGCATCCGGTGTGGGTTACATGTGCAGCACATCAGGCTTGGATACATAGCAGAACAAACCCATAACGCAGTTTGAGCCAGCAGTTTTGGCAAAGCAATGACATAATGAGGTTTTAACAGGAATACTCCAACAAAATGTAAAACAAAGAAATAAAATGAGGGAGAAAGCTCACTGGAGATTCCCATGCATTTTTAATTATTGTTTACAGCTAAAAGTTTCATAGTAATAAAGTTAAAAACAGCATTATTTTAAACATTTAAGCCCACTATCAAGCTGAGTTTGTACTTTTAGATTGAAGATCCCTTTGGCATATCTTGCTTTCGAGTAAGCAAGGCCCCCTGGAATACTCTGTCTGTCGGAGTGGTGATCTTTGTCATCATGTAAATACTTTAAAGAGTAAAGAAATTTGAAAATCAGGAAGTCTTGGAGAAGCTGCCCTTTGAAGAAACGAAAAGGCAGAGAGATAAGACATTATTGCTGAACAAACTACATTTATGAACAGCACTGTAACTGATGTCTCCCTTTAACAGCAGTCATCACCTTCTCCTGTCACATCCCGCAGACACAAGAAAATAAAGAGTTCAAAAATCGTATTTTCTACACAGCGGTAATAACATTAGCCACCTTTAAACATTTTCACTTTCATAGCAGAAGATTCAGTACTCTTTTATAACTTTTTACCAAAATTGAAATTCTATCAAACAGGGCCTCATTTGCCAAGCAGAAGTAGCACTATCCATTAAATATGTGGTCCACTATATGCTGCTGGAATGCAGGCACAGGAATTGATATTATTTGCCTGACAACCACATAACAAAACCTCATCACAAAAATACTCAATTTCTTGTCAGGAAAATATGATATATAAACACAAGAAATAGCTAATTTTACATCCACACCTTAGGATCTGTCTCAAAATACTTTATTTCATTAACTTTATAGACTTGAAAAAGTAGAATTGTGGCAAAAGATCTGTTTTCTTCAGATCAAAAGATTTATCTATTTTAAATTTATTTTGGAGGGGCATGCAAATATTGAATTTGGTTCCAGATATTGATCTGGTATTGTCATTCTTTGTATCTACTTAAGTGAAAAAAATTATGTCTAAAGCTGTCATTAGAAATAAAACAGGGTATAAACAAAGTCTGTGAATAGAAAGCACTGAAAAAATTCCCTTGGAAAGTATATTAAGGCTTTGGAATTGCATAAGCAACAGTGGAAGAAGTGAAGTACATCATGGTATCATAAAATCATGTCTCGTCTATATAAAATTTCATATTAAACCCAAGGGAGACAATGATATTGTACATATGCTGTGGTTTTATATATAAACAGAGTTGTATCTACTACAAAATATCAATTATCATAACTCAGCAGGTTTATATATGTATATATATATATATATATATATATATATGTAAATTAATACAGACATTTCTTGTCATGCAACTGCTGTTGCATAATAAATATAGAAAGCTAGAAATTACTAACCAGGTCGCAAAGTCCGGTTCTAGATACTGTCAGAAAATCATAATATCGATGTTTAGTAGTGATAGAAATAACGATAGACCTATTATGGTGAGGCTGATAAAAAAAACAGTCAGCCCTAATTGTGATGTGATGGTTGCTATTAAATAATCTCTGGTTTATCACACCACTCATAGACAGCATTGTTCTTCCAGGAGATGTCTTGGTTTAGTTCATAATGTTCATAAATGTTCTGGTTGAAGGTCTGCTGAACTTGGCATTGGCTGGATTGTCTACCTCAATGTTTTTCTGAAATGAATGTCTGGCATAAAGTCAGATATCTTAGCACTCTGAAGGCCTGAACTGTCTGGTCACTTCAGAAATTCTGAGGAAGCCAAGATTTTTCTTGTACAATACTATAGAATCATGGGATGGTTTGAGCTGAAAGACACCTTCTAGTGGCAACCCCCATGCCATGGACAGGGATACCTTCCACTAGACCAGGTTGCTCCGTGCTCCCAATGATTGGGTGAAGTCTGGCTTCAGTCATGCAGAAAACTGTTCTATAACAGTGGTCATCGTCTACGGTGCCCTGATGCCTCTTTAACTGGCAAGACACACACTTGTTATCAAGACAGGGAAAGAAAATCTGAACTTACAGATCCGTTATGGAAAGAAGCTGAATACAGAACAAATTTTGCTTAAAGAGGTTTGTTATATTTTTTCTTAATTCTGACCAAAAATAATTACAGAAAGAATGCTGAGAGTACTTCAATTTCAGTTAAAATGTCTGCTTTTGCCAAAACAACTTCTTTTATTTATGTTTTATTCATTATTCTATACACTTTAATTCCAAGTAAATCATGTTCCCTCTTTCAATATCTACATTAGTTGGAAGCCAAAATAAATATGTTTTTTTCTAATTTTCTGGGCTTCAGATAAAATGTGCTTTCTCACAGAAAAGAGTTCCATCAACACTAAGTCAGCACAATGTTGCCAGTAAACACAGGCAGCACTGTAGCCCGGGGCTGGAAGGACCATGATGCCATACCCTGCCCATTCCCCTTTGGAAAAGCTTTGAAAAAGCAGTAGCTTAATTTCACAGTGTACGAGGACCACAAATGTTGCTGGCCCTAACCTGGGGAGTGCATTCAGGGGAGAGTCCCAGCATCATCTATTGAGTTCTTGTCCTGTTTTATAACTGAAATTTAACTTTTCCTAAGTCAGAAGACACTGAAGAAATGGCATTTGTTTTCACTGGACTCCAGATATCAAACAAGTTATATTTCAGGGTGATGTAACTCATGGAACTACAGGGAATTACCTTTGGAGAAAGGTACCCTGGAATAATCTGTGCTTCCCACACATTCCTTCCCTCTGTCAGCAGCTATGCTCTTAGGAAGAATAATGAATAGATACCTCTGAAAAGCAACATGGTTTGCTTTGTGATGGACCAGATGGCATCCAGTGACAGACATATTTCAACAATACATTCCCAGAAGGGGACATTTCTGTTCCTCTGGCAGTGCCCGAATCATGCAGGCTATCTCTACCTTCAGCAAAATATCCAGACATTCTCCAACAGTTACATGTAAAATTATTTGCTTCTGTTCCATGAGAATGCACATTTTTGATGTTGCTACTTTTTTCTTTTATTCTTATTTTTTGGTTTTGTTCTGTCAAGAAGGAAGATAATAGACTATGTTTCTTTCATGGACAGGAGTTTATGACTTTATTTTCACCGTAAAATTATGCATCTTTTTGATCAAATAGTCTCTAACAGACTAGATGTTCAATGCTACAACTAGGCTTCATTTGATGAGTCAACTTAAAAAAAAATCAGGCTATATGTCTATATATATTCTATATTCACTGTCATCTGAGTGAGACCCATATGACAAAGACTGTGGTGTTCTGCCTTGCCTCTCTCTCTAACAAAACACAGAGAATGCCATCATTCACCATTATGGCTGGGATTCAAGATCTTTAGAAGCCTGGCAATAAAACATATTAAGGCTTGAATACATTCCCTCCATTCATGGCTGAATGCCTTTTAATCACTAGAAATTCTCTGAATAGCCTCTACCAGAATAAAATAAGGTTTCATTTAAAGTCTGATATTGCTTTTATTTTAGGAATCATGTCATATTTTCGTTCCATAGGGCTGATTCTACTCCATATTCAACAGCTATTTATTCTTAAGCAAGGTCTAACTTAAGTTCTGGGTTTAGGAAAATGATCATCTGAAGTGTGCATGATTCTGCTGCCTTCTGTTTCAGGTTAGCATGCAGGGACTGTGTTCAGATTCTGGAGGTTACATGCATTTTACAAGAGATTGCTTTCTAATCAGTCTTTGAAAGCAGCATTTTAAAAATCTGATATTTCACTAGCTCACACAACTAAAATGAGGGGATTGTTTTTTCAAAAATGTAATTGTTCCAATTTTTATTCCACAATTAAAATCACATGTTGTTCTATCCTTGTGCTTTTCAGAATTTTTCACTGTAGAACCTGCTAAATGTGAGTTTGCAAAGTCTATGGCCCTTTATTTTTCTTAATAGCAATTTGCCACTCAAACTTCTGCCAACAGGAACAGTCAGAAGTTACTTTTATGCTACTTAAAAGAAATAAGGTGATATATTTCAGAAGCAGTGGCTAAAAATTTATGTTTAATTTTAGAAATAGAAGTCCTATAAGCTGATAGGTGCAAACCAGTGTCAAGGTTATATAAAGAGCTTAAAATTCAGTCAGACTGATGCTTTGATATATTTACACTCAAACTCCCATTTCCAGTTCCACATGCTACATGTAAATTATCAGATATCACAAGGCTGCTAAGAACTAGGATCTAGTTCAGCAAGAAATAATAGTTTGTTTTCTCACACAGGACTATAGAAACATCATCTGAAATGCAGACATATGCTTTGAAGTAGAGTAAGGGCAAAAGATTCTCAGCATCTGCTAACAACTGTTACATGGCTTGGGTTAGAACTTGGGTAAAATCAGTCAATTTGCATCAATCAAGTTAACTTACACTTCAAGACATAATGAAACGTGACCAAAAAATTAAATATATGAATATAATATATCAGCAAGATGCATTCTTGATGATAGTGGGTGAAGAAACCTCAGAACTCAGAAAATACTTCTGATTTTTTTTAGCTTTTTAGGATAAGATGTAGCCTTTACTGAGTGATTTTGGCTGTTCTCGTAGAAATATCAAAGGACATGGCTAGGGCATTTCTAGGTGCTACACCCCTGAGGATTAAATCTGCAATTAAATAAAGAAGAAACTGATCATCTGCAACATTCTGTAAAGAATGGTTCAACCATCATTTTAATACCAATTGCAACCTATAGACTGCATAGAGGGTGTTCAGTGTTGCCCATATATAAACATATTTACGCATATGTAATCTTAGGTATTTTCCTTATAGATTATAATTGAATAATGATGGCAGACTTCTTAACCAAACGATCACAAAAGCATCATTGCTTTATCAGGCAGCCAAACCCTTAATGAAGTTGTCACTGGACATTAATATGACAATGTTAACCATTACAACACTGTGCAGCAAAGATAATCCCAGATAATAATAACCAACAAAACTCGTATCTCATTAATGCAACTGTAAAAAGATTAAGTCTATACGATTTTCTTGAAAATAGAGAAATCTATTATGTGACAGAAATAATCTGTCAACAATTGGTCACAACTTACATACCTCCATATCTGCATTTAGTTCAGCAAATACTGCTGATTTTTTATTATTTTTGCGTATGTGCAATCCTTAAGTTTCTTTAGGACACCTAAACAGTGTTTCAGTTATATAACTGCTAAAAAAACCCACTGTTTTTCTGATAAATAAATAAATGAGTGATCTAAAGAAAACAACATTCCTACATTCCTTTTCTTCAACCAGTGCACTGCGAGCTATGGATGTGATGAGCAATACAAAAAGTTGAGCAGGTTCCAGACAAACTTCACACTGTACCTCCTGGTGGTAATCCCCCTACACAGCACATAAGAGGTTGGTAAATCCATCTGTTTCTGAGAACTGGCCTCCCATCATTCCTACATTTATCTTTGATTTGATTCATAATGCTGCTTAGAGCAAGGATTAGAAAAAGCCCTTACAAGAGATACCCAGATCTGCTCCCCCGACTTGTGTTGGTGTTTGTATGCTCCACTCCTTTAAAATGCTACAACTTCATGTTTGTTAATCTGTGCTTCTAGAAAGAAGTGTGTAATTTAGTGTCAATACATCAACATTGCCTATTCAAATCCAAGCTACAGTAGAGAATGAACCTCAGTGGAAAACGATGCAACCTAGAGATCAATTCTTAAATTAGTTGTTTAGGAGTGGAGGGATCAAAACTTGCAAATCCCATAAGCCTTATTTTCGTTGAGTGAGAGTGAAGGGTCCTAGTTTATAAAGCTGCTTTTTAAATTTATGCTAACTATAAAATGTTTCAAAACCAGATTTAGATCCTCAGGCCTTAAAATTCCTGCAGGGTAAATTACTTTACAGAAAGAATTGTTTTCTTTAGAAAGTCAATCTATTCCTGCAGGCTGGTAAAATTTAAATCTGTGATGGCATCTCTAACAAGACACCCAAAAAGCCCACAGGTACTGGTTTAGCTAAATAAGCTCCTGTAACAACTTAGTCTATTTCATTAAAAATGCAACAAACCTGAGTTTCTAAAAGAAATATAAGTAAAGAAGAAGCGCAGAAAGAGAATTACAAGCATGATCTCTCAAGCCATGAGAGAGACTGGAAGATTGTGAAATTGTAGAAAATCTGAAGTTATTTCTCTTACCTTAATTACAGATTTTCACCAATATCCCAGAAGCAGAGAACATCTTATTTTCCAAACAGAGAAATATGTTCATCCTACCAAAAAAATAAAGAAGAAAAACTGAAATTGGAAAAATACTTTCAATTCCAGAAAATTCATTTCTCTTGTACAGCTATGGAATTAGAAAGTAATAAAGAAGTTCTGTGTAGTGCCAGAGGAAAGGAAGTTTTATTATATTTGCTATGAGGAGATCATAGTATTGTGAAACATTTAATGAGCGTTAAATTAAGACAACACAACGGAACTGAAGGCTTTTCTTGTGTTGCTGATTCAAAGAGCTTTCAGAAAGTCACCATCTTTATATCATGGGTTTATACAGATTTTCTCAGCTGTTATCTTCAGGATGCATTGATTATTTCAATCACAGTATATTAAACTATAAAACAAATTGTATATGTAGTAAGGTCAGCGAGCCTCCATTCCTGGACCTAAACATAAGATTACTGATATATACACATACTGGGAAAAAACTGGTCCATGTATACCTAATAGTATCAAAATATCTATCTGATGACTGTTCACCTTTGTTATCCATCCTGCATCCCACTAGGGCAGCAAAGATACTCCATCCATTTAAGGTTGTAATACTTAACATTCAATACACACAGACACAAATTTACATGTATACATATATTACAAATATATACATATATACTTTTAAGAAGGTGATACACAATGGTAATATAAAACAAAAATATTTAACTTTTACTCAGGACATTTCTGATATCATTTCATCTTCACAAACTGTTAAAACACCATAGGAGATGGTCTTGATACAGAAGCAGAACAGACTCATAGAATCATAGAAACAAAACCTTCTGGGTTGCAAAAGTTATTTAAGATTATCAAGTCCAACTGATAACTCAGCACTGTCAAGCCTACCACTAACTCATGTCCCCACTTGCCACATCGTGTCTTTTAAACATTTTTGAGCAGTGAGACTCCATCACTTCCCTGTATAGCTTGTTCAATGCCTGGCAACTTTTTCAAGAGAGAATTTTTTTCCTAACATTTAATCTAAACTTCCCCTTAAACAACTGGAGTCCATTTGCTCTTCTCTTCTTCTCAGATTCTGGCTAACTGCATTGAACACATTGATCATTTTTTCTTCTGTTGAGTGGAAAAATTTCCTGTTTTCCATGAAATTGTCAGAACAGTAACAGGGCCTTTAGTTTTGGCTATCTGGGGAGACAAAAATTATAAGAACACTTAGTTCCTAAGAAGTTCTAGGAATTATATGAAGTGCTCTGAGAACCAGACTGCTGTCATTTGGAGTTGAAATTGGGGGATTTTGATGCTACTAACTCTGAACCTAAATCTGATGTGGGTCTTGGCCTCAAAGTGCCTTCCTAGTGCCTGAACCTTAGAATTATAGAATAAGTGAGGTTGGAAAAGACCTCTAAGTTCATGAAGTCCAGCCATCAACCTAGCACCACGATCATGTTCACCACTAAATCATATATATCTTCAAATGCCCTCTCTGCATGTTTTATTTACAGTTCTAGAGATGGTGACTCAACCATTTTAGCACTTATCTAAAAGTGACCAAGTCCTTTCAGTAGTTTAAGCTCAGTCACCACTGTCATAGAAACTCTAGCCACAAAATAAATTCACAGGTAAAGGAGACTTCTACAAGTAGTTGGTTCTAGCTTGTTCTGTTCTTGTTTCCCAGCTGTTATGCTTTAAGCAGCAGGCTATTGACACTCAGCAGTGAAAATAAAAAAAGAAAGCAAAAAAACCCAGGCCAACTGCCTGGAAAAAAAACAGTGGCTGCAATTTACAGGGACAATATTTGTCACTGAAGTTTTGTAAATTGTCCTTCACACTTAGAGAGGCAAGTGTATTTGCTGCCTTTGCTTTTGATAGTTAAGGTGATGAATGTAAAAAAGATGAACTAGAAAAAAATATGTCTAGGAAAACAGTTTTCCTCTACAGAATATTTTTTTCCTTTTTGTAATTTGCATATTTAGCTGATCAAAATTTTACCTGTATAAATCATGACTATATCTAGTGTTTGCTTCTTACTCAGACTAATAGTGTAGAGATCAGGAAAACATATTTTTTGTCTTGACTTTTCACAAATCCTTGACAAGAACAAGGATAGAAAACACACTTATGAATGTGGTAGAGTTATAATGATTTAATGAGTTACAGCTTCTCAGTTGAGTTCTATGAATTATTGTTTTCATGATTTTCAATTCTCCCTGCCTTTAAATCAAAGAGATATATTAGCTTGCATAGCTTGACTTTAAATTCAGGATGGCTGTGAGGAGACATGCTGGCAGTTAGTTGGGCATAACTAAGAGAAAAGTGTATTATCTTAAGCAAGCATAACTAAAGTCTGTATCTAAAGGAAAAAGCTGGTGTTTTTTTGGTCATGGATTTTGGTGAAAGTACTTTACCTTGCACTAGTGTGAATGAAAGAATAGGATGATAATGGCTTCTGAAATCTAGGAGGATTTCCTTCTTATTTTCTTCCACTCTATTTTCTAATTTCTGCTACACTGGCGGTACTTTCTCTTTCTATTTCTCTTAAAAGTTGACCTTCGTTACTTTTCACACTGCAAGAACTACATGGCTCTGCACCAGTTTAATGCTAGCAAGTAAAAAGTTCTAGTCTAACAATAAATAAATTGCAATTGATGAGCACTTGTGGCAAAATGCTGTTCTTTAGCTCAGAGGAAAAATAAATTCTTGACTTGGATTTGGAGAAGGGAAAGATAAAAAATAAAATGAGAAAAAACAATTGCCAGCAGCTGTGAACCAATCAAACAAACAAGCAAAGAAATAAATATAATAATTTTGAAAAATCCCACTTTAACTTCCTGGAACATGTTCCGCTAGACCAGATTACTCAAAGTCCCATCCAATCTGGCCTTGAACACAGAATCATCAAGGTTGGAAGAGATCTTCAGGATCATCTAGTCCAACTGCTAACCCAGCACCACCATAATCATCCCTAGCCCATATCCCCAGGTGCCACATCCAGATACTTCTTGAGCACTTCCAGAGAAAGTGACCCCACCACTGCCCTCAGCAATTTATTCCAATGCCTAATCACTCAGTTAAAATTGTCTTCCTAATATCTAGTCTGAAACACCCCTGATTGCACCCCTGGTGCAACTTAAGGCCATTTTCTCTCATCTTTTCACTTAAAACGTGGCAGAAGAGATAACGCCACATCACTTCATCCTCCTTTGTTGTGGAGAGCAATGAGATCCCAGAGCCTCCTCTTCCCCAGGGTATACAACCCCAGCTCTCTAAGCTGCTCCTCAAAAGACATGTTTTCTAGATCCTTCACCAGATTTGTTGTCCTTCTCTGGACACACTCCAGCACCTCAATATCCTCTTTGCAGTGAGGGGCTCAAAACTTACCCGGTACTTGAACTACAGACTCACAATTCCAAGTGTATCAAGACGATCACTTCCCTGGTCACACTGCCCACACTATTATTGATACAGGCCAAGATAATTCGATTTTTTACATCATGATATTGGATAAATGGCAGATATCAGCCCCAGACAGTCACAGTGCTTCTAATAAGTATGCTTTCCATTTCTACTTTCTAGATTAGTTTTCCTAATTCTATTTGGAAATCTGAATGGATCATACATCTCCAGGGAGCAACTTTTTCTTACTAAACTGTAAAGTCCCAGCCCATCTATTTTCCTGTTATCTCTGCTGTGATGTTTTCAGATTGATAGACTATGAAATAAAATTAAAATTGACCACTTTAAAACATCCAATGTGATTTAGCTCATAATGCAGATTTTAAAAAAATCATACCTTTTTATCTGATTGTTGAGTAAATTAAAAATATCTGTTTACTAACTTGATTCTACAATTTATTTTTCTTCATCATTAGACCAACATTTGATATTGCATTGCAGTTCTCCACTATATTATACTTTTGCTGCTCCAGTTTACTCACAATCATTGTGGATAAACAGATGCTTCTATAAGCATCTCTGTGGTGAAGCTGAAAATCTAGGTCAATTTTTTCACTGAAAAGTGAATCAAATTTCTTTCTGATGACATTGGAAAGTGTGATAAGGTAAACTCTGATGAACTGCTAAACTTTGATCAGCACTACTAACCCATAGCATGACATTATACACTTCAGTGTGCAGCAGCCATTAATAAAAGCTCATTCAGCGAATACTTCATTACAGTTGGGGTTTATCAACTGTGGTAACCACATGGCACTCTCATTTACTTCTGTGTACTTCCAAATTCTCTCATCTCCATGACACTGTGACCAAATAGAAATGAGAGAGAGAATTTAGCCTCATGAGTCTATCTCATGGGGGAATTACATAAATAAATGAATATCACTGAAAATATGGATTAAAAGAATCCTAAGTAAGGTGTTTGAAATCCCCTGCTCTCCTGGGCAGTTTCAGCAGCTTCCCTTTTTTAAGCTTTTAACCTAAATATCTTAACAAAAATAGCATTCCTCTGAGTCCACTGTGTTTCTGGACATGAAATGCCTATCTAGCATTCATAGTGCTTTATGGAGTAGGTTTGGGATTTCACTAATTTCACTTTTAATTCTCTATCTTGCCAAGCAGCTTGGTGGGTTGGACTGAGTAGCTGTGTTCTACCTTACACTGCAACATTTTAATGGGCAATCAGTCCTGCAGGAGCAAACAGACGCATGCGAAACCTTTGGCACACCTCAGAATGAAGTCAGGTTATGCAGTCAGAGTCACTGATATATCTAATGCTGTCTAAATTTTAGGATACTTTTGGTCAAGTAGGATAGTTTTCTCCTATTTCTACCCTCAATGATGGTGCAATTTTATGTAAGGAGTGCAACATCACAGAAATTCCTTCTTGGAATGGTATAAGGCAACCCCTCTGCTATCCTTCATGCTGTTCTTTGAGGTCTTCTGATGAAAGTTGCTAAAATAAGCACCATGTATTATTCATATATTAATTTTCTCTGGCATATTGGCTTCAGGAAACTTCATTTAAGTGCACTAGGAAATCAACATCAAAGAAAGACAGTTACACACAGTGAATACACTAAGCAATGGAGCAGGCCAGGCTTGACACAGCTCTGAAAAGCAAATAAAAAGCATAGAAACACTGTAATCTCCTGATGATCAGGAAGAAAAAAAAGAAAAAAGGAAGAAAAAGAAAACAACAGCAAAAGAAGGCCCTCTAATAACTTTTCAGTACCTTTTGGGGCCATCTTGTGCAGCTTAGTAGTGAATTAGACCTTATGGATAGAATTTTGTGGTGTAGTCCACAATGTGGATGAGACAGCGTATAGTTAAGAAAGTGGTGGTCCTAGAAAAAAACCTATATGATTCTGGGTTCCTTGACTTTCAGTCTGAATTTTTTCAAGGGAACTTCTTAAAGAATTTAAGATGCTGTTCTCTATCCGTCTTCAGAATATCTTGAACAGGATATTCAAAAACTGATCACTCCAAAGTTCCACATCCCTTCTGAGATTGTGGAACAAACTATCAGAAGAATTTTTTAAAAAACTTGTCCCTATTAATTCTCCAGAGTTTTTCCTTAGAACCATTTTTAAGAACTTTATATCCATGCATATACATATATATAGGGATGGTAATATTTTTTGAGTTTTCCTCATTTTTCTCTGTCTCTTTTAAAAACTGTTTTCATATATGCATATAAAATGAAACACTCTAAACTCTGGAGGTAAAAGCAGAATTTCATCACACAGCACCAGGATATTCCTGAAAACTTTATGGCATAATGATTTATAATGAATCTTGAAGCTTAAACTCTTGATTCCATAAACAAAAGCAGTATATGTGCACTGAGGGAAGACAATTCATAGTAATTTTGTCAGCAAAATTGTTACAGTAAAGGCCTAAGCACCACTTCATCTATCTGTCACTTGTCTTGAAAGGGCAGATTACTTTTTCCTCAATCTTGGCACATCCAATTAAAGTAGACTTACAAGCCAGGCAGGTGTAAAGTGCAAGCCAGCACTTGTTCACATTAGCAATTATCAATGGAAAAAATACATAAGTGCTCAGGCTTGGCACAACAGTTACCCTGGCAACTGTTCGCACTCAGAACCTCAGCAGAGACTAACATGACAGTTTGACATCCTTCCCCATTTAAAAAAAAAAAAGGAAAAAAGAAAAAAAAAATCTGATTACTTTCTATATTTCTCTCTGTTTTTTTCCCTTTGTCTCTTTTTGTGCTGTCTTTTCAAAGCTATTGGCAGTGACCCAGTCTTGTTTAACTCCAGTGGAACACCTCCCAGAGGGAACTCCCCTATATGTTGCTGAACTTAAGAGCATCCTCTGTGAACACCAAGTGTTCAACTTTACCTGGTCAAGTCTGATGTCCAGGAAGGAAGGATGGTGAGTTGGAGAAGCTGTATTAGTGCCATTTGCACAAGAGTATCAGAAACTTGTTGGCCAAGACAAGTTCACTCAGTGTTGGAAAAAAAAAAAACAACAAAAAAAGGATGAGTGGTAAGGTTCTCAAGTTGCATCAGGGGAGTTTTAGATTAGATNCTGGAAGTTTTCAAAAAACACATGAATGCTTTGGGGTATGGCTTGGTGTTGAACATGATGGTGGTGCTAGCTTGATGGTTGGATCTGATGATCACAAAAGTTTGTCTAACCTAAACAATTTATGATTCTAGGAATGTCATGCTTTTTTTGTACTCATATTCTGGAATTTCCATGCACATCATTCATCTATTGCAACTTGCCTTAAGATCCTAGCTTTCCTGACTTATGCATTGACCTTGCTAATAGTTCCCCTTTTTAGTCTCTACTTTCTTAAAATACAAGAAAAGGTCAATCAGGAGCAGACTACATGCATTTTGTGTACAGGGGGACAAAACTCTCCGCCTTAATTCCACTAAGGAACTCAGCCCAAGCAAGCTCTGCATAGTGTCAGATCATACCCAATTGCTCAACCATTGAGGCCAGAAAACCTTGAAGACTCAGCATCCTTCTGGATTAGGCTTTGTTCTGTGTTCTGTTTCTGGACTAAGTTATCTGAACTTATTGACTGTTAGTTGCCAGTTCTTTTTTTTCTATTTGACATTTTTATGTCAAATAGAGGTAAAGAGTGAGATGAGTCTGTAAAACTTT
>VZTB01015536.1:2517-78485 GCA_013397245.1 Thryothorus ludovicianus | reverse complement strand
ATGATGAAAAATTTTTTTTTTTTTTTTTTTTTTTTTTTTTTTTTTTTTTTTTTTTTTTCAATTAGGGTGGAGGTGAAAGAAAAAGGCTCCTGGGGAGCCTGGTAATGCAGTAACAGGTTTCATAGTGAAACTGAGTTTATAGTCTGGTCTTTACTCTTAAATTCTAGACAAACAGAACACATACACTGAAAGATATGCAGAAAATCAAAGTAAACATCTCACACTGTTTACAAGAAATTTCTGCATTTGCTTATTTATTGTACATGCTGTAGCCCTAGACCTCACAGATTTCAAAAGAGTAGGTTTTGGCTGTGGAATAACACTGACCTGAAAATTCAAGATGTGGAGCCAAATCTTACTGCCTGTGTTCCTGTGATCTTTTCCCATGGGCAAACAGAATCTGTGGTGTAATTTTAATTCTGTCAGCAGGGTGAAGGCATAATAAATAAAAGTAATAAACATTTTACAACATTAAACAATCTTTCACACCTATTCAATCTGACAATTTTGACCAGCGTTAAATTTACTGGAATGTTTCTAATCAAGAACAAGAAACAAAGTCATACTTCCTCTGATACAGTTGCATTGATTCGAAGAGTGAACTAATAAACACTATCACTACATTCATATTCTAGGACTAACAGAAACTTGTTCTTTTCCCTGCTATTCTGTGGGCTGCATTGCAATCTCTTCCGCAACAACATAATTTAATTTAAAAATCATGATGCTATAAGTACTTGAGAAGCACTTAAAGCCATTCAGTCAGAGAAAGGTCATGTTAACATAAATATTGAAAAGAATGATAATTAGGCAAGAAAAACAGCAAAACACATTAAAGAGAAATGAGGCAATTTTTAAATGTTAACATCTCAATTCAGAAATGTTTACATTACATGTAATGGTTCCATTTTCAATGAGCATTCTGCTAAAAAAATACTGCTGAGTAAAATTATGAAAAAGAATTACAGCCATAAATGACATTGTATCCATTTTATCATCTTGAGAGAAAATGAATTGTCTGAATCTTGTTAAACACAACGGAATTTAAATCATTCAAGCATGACTTACAGCAGAATGAAGCAAAGTACTCTTACTAAGAGAAAAGTAGTCCATTTTTTAATGATAGTTCAGGATTTAAAATCCTCAATATTTGAAGGAGTTGCAAAATATTTCTTCCTATGAATTATCCAATTCATATTGAACTGAGCACAGGTAAGAATGTCTCAGCAATGTGGACAATTTCATACCCTGAACTACATTGTGGTTACTCCTCACAGTATTGTTCTCCACATAACCCCACCTTGAGATTCAGAAAATCAGAATAAGTGATGCGTTTAAAACTCCAAATAGCCTAAACTGATTGCTGTTTTGGGTTAATTTTAACTTATAGTATGTGCCTTTCAAGTTTAATTTTGAGGCATGGTTTATCTTAAAACATTACAAGAAACCTTAAGTCCTTTATCAAAAGCTTCCTGGTAATAAATATACTGAGTCAATTTTTCTTGTCACTTGTATCTGGTACCATTTGAATAGGCTAATTTTAAAAGAAATTTTTAAAAAAATAAGTTAAAATTTCCTCCCAGAAAAGTGTGAATCAGTGTCTACTCAGGTTTATTATCTAATGGATGCCATAACCAGAGCTAGACTGCCATGATATTGCAACAGGAGCATGATCCAGCCCCCAAAGCAAGGTCATTGCAATACAGATAACAGGGATGAAAAAAAAAAAAAAATGGCTAGGCAGAGGCACAGAGCACTAAAGATGTGCATTTATAATTTAACTTTGGAGTTTTTTAATTCTCATTGCATTTGCCACAATATAAAGCCTTGTAATTTAACCTGCACAATTATTGGGTCAAGGAAATATTTCTGGGTTTATTTATTTTTTGAGTCAAATGGGAGTGAGGAATAGTAAAACAAAAGTTAGATATTAGGAAGAAGAGTTTAAGACATTGTGAAGAGGAACAAATTTAACTAAGAACTTCTTCTTTAATTGTTACCTCCTACACCCTTCTTTAAAATGCAAATGAATCTACTTAAGTGAATTTTCTTTAAAGGGGCTGTCACTTGCCACCACCCTTGTTTGAAGAGACCTGAGAGAGCTTAGAGCTACGCGTGTATATAAAATATCTGGACAAAAATGTATTCTTGTGGTTTTCCTTCTCAGAAATTAGGTTGTTTTCCCTTCTTGCAGCACATTTGCACAATGTAAATGTCAGCAGAAGTTGGTATGGCATCACAACAGCAGCATGAGAAAGTTACTTGGCATTTTTGTAAACACCAAGATTCTGATTCTAGCAATAAAAATTATGGGCACTATAAAGTTCAGCTACTTGTTACACTTAATACTTTTGTCTCTGGGCTGCTATCTGCAAATTTTATATATTTAAAAATAAGGGTAGACGATCGGTGGACAGAAGTGCAAGAGTCTTCTGAAGCAGCAACAGCAGAAACAGCAGAAGCCATAGCAGAATTGTGGCTATATTTTTCTGCTCCTTGATACAAATACGGCTGCTTACCCGCATTACTCATTAGGACTATTGCTGGGTTATTTTCAGGATATATTAAGGCAGAACTGCTGTGATTTCTGTAAACAGACTGTTTACAAAATAAAAACTGACTTTTAGTCTAGATCAAGTCTCATGATGGAACATCTACCTGCAGAAAGTATAGCAAAAATGTACTTCTACAAAGGAAATTTCATCCTAAATTTCTCAATTTTACTGGTATTTTGAAACGCTGTGGAAAGTGTGTCCATAGGAAAACCAGGAAAAGTAGAGATTAATAGAAAATAATGTAAAAAAAGGGGAGTGTCAATACATTCTTCTTTGATAGCTTGTAGCTTTGATAACTTGTATGCAGAGGGTAAAAAAAAACCTTCCTGGTCTTGATTTGAGATTTTGTTTTTTAAATTCTGGGGAAGATGCTGCAGCCTTCCAAGCAACTTCGTCCAGTGTTTTGTTTTCCTGTTAAAAAGTTCTCCCAGCAATTTCACCCAGAGCTATTGATGCAGTTGAAGTCTTTGATTCTAACTATATTAAATGAGGACATAGAGAATGTTTTACTCCTTTTCTCTTTGAAGGTCTTTTCTTCATATTTGGAGATGATTATCCTGTTTTTCTTCAGTCTTTTGGTCTCTAGACTAAACAGTCTCAGTTCTTTCAGGGATTATACTGATTTCATAATGTCTGATTGCCATTTTTGGAATTTGAACAAACTCAACAGATGTATAGTGATACTAGGTTGACCGAAGAGAGTTTTTAAAATGTAAATATGTTTTACACAGTAATATTTCTTGATTCCAGCAGAAGAAATTCCTGTTGACTAATACTTATTAAAATAGCAAGGAACATATTGAGGGAACTAACATCAGTAGCACTGACCAGTGGTGTTTATCAAATTAGTGAGTCATAACTATATTTTTTTTACTTAGAGATCAGTCTTCTGGATGATATCAGTGTTTAGCTCAAAATTATTTGATAACTAATACACACATGATTTTCAAAAGAAAAAAAAGAGCTAGTCCAGATCTTACTTTTGTATGTTCATGTGTTTCTGTTGTAACAACCATTATGAAAACTGAACAGAACATTTTGCAAAGGCTGTGTAACTCCCTCCCAACAGCTAAACTGGAGTGATGACATGGACCCTAAAAACCTTTAGCTTTTGTGCTTATTTTAAAATCAGGACTTAGATTCTGCACAAGCCATTTGATATGGGGAAGCAGCCTTTTTCCAGAGGGATAGACTACGCATGCAACAACTTAAATCTGTGGAAATGAATCAACTGAGTCAGCTGCCGATGACTGCAAAAATGGCCTGGATGCCATTTACAGTTACCTTTTTAAAAGGGAGCTTGAAATTAGGAGAATTATAGCAAACCTGTCATTGAGGAGAGATCGACTGCCTGGAATTTGCAATGCAAACCTATTATCCCTTATGCAGAAGGAAGATAAGTGGGGAAAAAAAATTAACAGCCATAAGAGTTCTCTCTCAGCTGCAGTTTCATCTTATTTATTGCTGCTATTTATTTTTATATATATATGTATATATATTTAAAAGCTTAAATGATTTGTTAGCTATGCATCAAGCTAACCCCTATAAATGCATGCTTTATTGCAGCTGCTATAGCTTTTAATATTGTTTATTATTATTCTCTTAGTGCCTAGAAACTAGAGCCATGCTTTAAAGTCCCATTGTGCAAGCCTCTGTATGAGCAAGTGACACAACAACAGATACCAGCTCAGAGGGCTCACAAAGTAGGATCTTGAAAGCATGAAGTGTATGAGCAGACAGACATCGAGAGGGACAGGTGGGGTGGCAAGGTGATGTAAATGTCAATATGTTTACTTGCAGAATCAAGCTTTGCAGCAGAGATAGGTGTGTGTTTGCAGAATAGAGGGAGAGTTATTTTTCTTCCTCTGCTTATTTGTGCTTTGTGAAACTTTGTGGCTTCGTCTGAAACCCTATCCTCTGCCTGGCTCTTCCTGGGCTCCTCACTACTGGTGAGTGAGAGGCCAGTGATGGAAAGAAGGCAAATTATTTCCAATGGACTCAAGATCTGGGTTTATCTAAGACTACTGGGGTGTCTTTTGCATAGCTGGAGAAAAACACTGACACGAATAACTTAGATTAAAATTACCAGCAACCTGTGTTGAGCTATAAGCATCTATTCCCTAAACAATAATAAAAAACCAAACCCAAACCCAAAATCATTAGAAAAGGACTATAAAGTCTCCAGTCTTAAAATGTCAAAGAAAAAAAAAAAAAGAAGAAAAAGGTACTTAGCTGGTTAACAAGTACAGACTGGAAAAGCAGACAATCCAGTTGAAATAAATCATAGAGAATCTGCTGTTTTTTTCACACTGTGGGAGTTCTAGCCTGAATTCTTCCTTCAAGTTTGTCATGACTGAAGAAGAGATGATTTATTAGCTGCTCTTGACCTGTCTGAGTGTAGGTTAGAACCAGCATCCTGATTTCCAGTGACTTTCACAGAAACGTACATTCCTTCTTTTATAGTTTCTGATGTAAAGTCTAGTTTTATTGCAAATCTGTTTATTGTTGTTTACTGATCTATTCAAAAGGATTTTGTATATATGACTATACATGTTCTGGATTCATCTCCTACCTCAATAAGCCTTTCCAGGGCCTGAGATCAGCTGAAGTGGTTTCAGAATTACTCGGTGAACAGGAAAACATAACAAGTACTGGTAAATTGTGATCTCAACAGGAGCTTCCAGCTATGCATTTAATCCACTTCAAGATTCCTCCCACCTCTCTCCAGGATCCAGTAAGGGTTTTGATTGAACAAAATAACAAAACAGTTATAGAAGTGCCACTTAATTAAAGAACTTGTGGATGCCCCTCCCTCGGTTTTGTTCCAGGCCAGGTTGAACGGGGCTTTGAGCAGCCTGGTCTAGTGGAAGGTGTCCCTGCCCATGGCAGAGAGGCTGGAACTACATGATTTTTAAGGTCTTTTTCTACCAAAACCATTCTGTGATTCTTTGAATTAATTACATCCATTGTATGCTTAATTTTAGGATCTGCTGTTAAGGTCATCTCTTCAGTGAGGAGGAAGGCAACAATAAACAGGTCAATGAGACCCAACTGGGGTGCAATTAAATTTTAAAAATATTGTCTGTGGTTTTGGAGGTTAGTACTTGCACTTGGTTGAGTAGCACAAACTTTGGAGAGAATCAGTCTGTTTTGATTAGGATTGTTTGTTTTTTTCCACAGAAAATATTTAGTTAGCGTACTCTAAAATGTGCAGCAAGTGGTCGGGATTTTCCATCCTACTGATGCTGCTTCCTCTAGAAGTCAAAAGTACAGGGGCATCTCAGACTTCTTTTGTATCATATAAAAGCTTGTCATGTTGAAATATGCACTTTTGCACATTTATAGAGCTGAGACAGTCAAAAAGACACACATATTAATTCACAGAAATATTTCTATCTGATTTTTGTTTAAGTCAAAAGTCCTCATGGAAAGTGGATATATCCCAAGTTAGGTGTTCACATGCAGCATTTATATAGAATTTATATAGGTTGGAAGGGATCTTAAAAATCGTCTAGATCCAGATGAAGAAAAGGTGTCAAACTCCCATTATCTGGAGACAGTACTCTCTGTGGAGTCAGTACACATCTCCTAAAGCACAGTCCAAACTATGTGAATAAGATAAGGACCTTGGCAGTCAATTTAGTCAGACTTAGGCAACTAGAGGCATTTGAGATGCTCTCGGCTATCCCACCTGATCTCTAGGAGCCGTTCCAGAAAGGTGGAGATCTCTCATGTACTTATGATAAGCAGATGACTTCAGTATCAGAAATTAGGATGATTCCTACACTTAGACACCTGAATTGTGTCTTGTTGCTTGCATTGTCTCTCTCTTCATTTGCTGAGATTATAAATACCTAGCAGACAGGTCTATAATGTAGATACATAACAGATACCTGGAAGCAGTTAGATGAATCCAAAGTCATAGTAGGAGATAAGCAGAAACCACTTTAGTTTAGTTGATCATTGGAAAAGTGAATCCACTTGAGAGAAAAGAACAGCTGTTTTTCTGCTGAACAGTTGAACAACAATTAAAATGAAGTAACAACACAGAATTCAAATATATATCAGTTTAATGCAAAAGGCAGATAGACTTGGGTAATATGGTATAATCTCAGCACCAGAGTTGACTTGAGAGACTTACAACTAAACCAGAATACTAATAGAAAAAATAAAAAAAAAAAAATCCAAAGCCAAATGAAAATAATGTTTTTGACCACTAAAGGAGAAATTGCTGGATGGTGCCTAGAGATATAGTTACTTAGACCGACCTAGCTCTGTTCTTGAAAATAACTGACTTTGCATCAGATGACAAAAAAAAAAAAAAGCTGTTTGTGAGGAAGATAGGATTAAATTCCTTGAACTCTCAACCAATTGAAGCTTTTGCCTCAATGAATGTCCAAGCTTCTCTGGAAATGCATCTTTTTAAAGCAACGATGCCCATACTGGTGTTTTTTTTCTTGTCAGTGTAAAGTTGAATTATGCTAAATTATAGAATAAATGAAAAGAGAAAAGAGAGAGACCGCAGACTACTAGCTTAGGTTGGATGTCTGATATTTAGATCATGGAAAGGTGAATCTGATCCCATATTGAGATATGTATGTTTTTGCTCTACTTAGAGTATCTACCTTAGCTCTGGATCCCCATTTCAATGGATAATGAGCATATTAGTACCTTAGAAGACTTAGGAATGTGCTCCTTTGTGCTGCAGCTCGTTGTCTGTTCATTGTGGATAATTTGCCAGATAAGGCAATCTTTACCTCATAAGAGGTAAAGGAGATAAGCTCAAAAGAGTATTGTAATGGTTAAATGCAAATTTGTTTAATGCAAAAAGAATAATGTAATGGAGACTCCCACTGCACATTGGTCAGGTGACATAACGAATTAATATTAAAATCAATGTAAATATCATAATAGAGTATGTTTTAACCTGGAACATTGTTTGACTTCTGCAGATTATGGGAGGAGACAGAGAGATGCCATAAGTCTTTATTCTCATGAGCTCGGTCTCTCATTGCACGCTCTGTTTCATTACTGCAAAATCTCAGCAACAATTTTGGATTGACTCTGCTTTAAGCCCTCTACATAGGTAATCAGTTGAAATTTCTGTCAGTTTTGCTACTTTTTTACCTTGCCTTAATTCTGGGTCATCTACCATTTTTGTATCATCTGAAGGAGACTGGAAAGAATATTTCATCTTCTGTATAACTGTACAACGTTAGCAGTGCTGTTCCTTTATCTACTCCTTTCACTCCTCCATATTCTAGTGAGGCATACAAATGTTTGTCAAAAGGCTTTCCTATTTTCTTGGCTACTTCTCATGTTACAGAGTATAACACATTTGGGATTCTGTACTTCAATATTTTTCAGTTGTTCTGATTACCTTGTGATTTGATCATATTGTGATTTGATCTTAGTAAGTAAGAAATCTCATTACAATTCTCTCCCAGTTCAAGAAAACCCAACAAAAATCTGTCTCTCAGACCATAGAATCACAGAATCATTTCTATTGAAAAAGACCCCTAAGATCATCATGTCCCACTGTTAACCATGTTCACCGACATACTGTGTCCCCAAATACAATTTCCGCAAATCTTTAGAAAGCTTCTAGGGATGCTGATACCACCACTTCCTTGGACAGCTTGTTCCAATGCCTGACCACCCTCTCAGTGAAGAAATTTTTCTTAATATAAGTCTGCCATGACAATACTTGAGGTCATTTCTTGTCATCCTGTCACTTGTTATCTGTAGAAGAGGCTGGCCCAAAAAGTTGCAATGAGATGCATTACCCTAACTTGTCCCTCATTTGTGATAAATGGTGGAGACTCTCAATGACATAATGGTAAATTTTATTTGTGTCCTTCAGAGGTAGGGCAGAACAGCATGTTGCAACATTTACCTGGTAAGAGATGATATTTCATAGAGATGCCATTCTTCTACTTTCCAAGGGAATATACACAATATTCTAGTACACATTTGTACTTATTCACTTCGGTAGACTGTGTGGGAGAAAGCCATAAGTGAGGCTCATTACAGCAGAAATCTATATTCTTTCCTATATAATTATTTTATATTTGGAAATCATTCAACACAGACATCCCAAAAGGTGGCACACAAGTCTGTGCATTTTCTGACTGTCCCATGACGCGCTCTTCACAAAATGATTGAAACTATACACATGCTAGAGATGCTATATTTTCTATTTTATCTGATTACCAGTGCAAATTTAATGGGCACTGCATAAATAACCATAACTTATGTATTTTCTGGAAATATGTTTCTGGGAATGGTTTCAACAAAAAAGCAACAATCATGCATATAGATAGAAAGCACATACACACACACATGGGGAAGAAGAGGAAAAACATACAACAAAAAAAATCCCAATCAAAATGCAGTTGCCAACTTTGCTCTCCAAAAAATTATTATATTCCCTTTTAAATTTGCCTTGGAAAATGTAGGGCCTGTGCTTGATCGACCCAGCTCAATGCTCAGCCCTTCCATTTTCATCATATATGACAGGGTTGTAGGATTCAATCACTATTCTCTTGTGGGAAGGTGTTTTTTTAAAGAAATGCCCCAGAGGAAGGTAAAGGCAGGGCTGTAATACACCATAAGAATAGGAAGCACAGCAAATTGAGGTAGACAAAAGTACATTCTTCTGTGGTAATTTTATTTTTCTTTTCTTGCAGCCAGAAGGGCAATCCAAACTTGGAGAAGTTTTAAATTTAACAACTTTCATGCTTTATTTTTAAGATTTGTATCTGTGAATGGCAGAGTTCACAAATATTTAATGTCTTGGGGATTTCATCTTGTAGTAGGTCTGTTTTTCAACAAAATAATCTAACTGCTGCCAGGTGAGCTTGCCTTACTGCCCTCCAGGGAACCCTCATGGAAGAAAGGTTTGCCTAATGCCTTGGCAGTGAGAAAATCTTCTTTTGATGTTCATGACCTATAAAAAATTAACTCTGAGACCATTAAGGTGCATGGTTCCTGCTACCTGCTGGAGTGTGTATTGGGACTGATGGTCTCCTGTGATTAGAGCAAGCTGTCTCACAGCTGGGGAGGAACTGGAATAACTGGAGAAGTCAATTGGTGTAGTTTTTGGTGTTGATTTTGTCTTCTTGGGATTCAGCTGCTTACTTCTATCAGTTTGGTTAAATGTGCATTTAACACATATATTTAAGCTAACAGTAGAAGATGCATGACACCTTCAAAGAGAATTTTTCTGTAGGTGGTCTGCTGGGTTCAAAAATACAATTAGCTGAACATTACACCATGTGAAATCCCTAACATCAGAAACTGAGCAGAGGAGAAAGGACGTCTCTTCTCAGGAGACAAGCAAGGAAAATGCAGAAAAACAAGAGGAAGATGAAGACAAACCACCAATGGATAGAGGGAAAGATTGTAGTGATTGTAATGAAACAGAGCTGAAATTATTTTCCATCAAACTACATGCACAACTTGCAGAGAGGATGTCTGGTATCCATCTTTCCACCTCCTTTTCGTCCCACCTGCTGATGTCCTGATGTTCCTCCTGCTTTGCTGTAGGCAGCAGACACAGGTAGCAGGGCTGAAGCTGATTTCTGATTTCTTGGTCAGTCATTTTGACCCACTTGCTGTAGCTGTTACATACATTCTCTTCCTTTAAGCCTTTTTTCTACCTCAGCAAGTACTCTTTCTAAATGAAATTTGCAAGTGTATTTAACTGCCAGCTTAATATAATTTCCTTATTCTTTTAATAAATCTGTAATGTCACTCCAGTTTTCTAATTGGAGAATTCTTCAGAAATTTGCATGAACTTCTTTTCATTACAGTTTTTCACTCCGGACATTTTGAGTAATTCTTTCTAAAGCACATTTCAGTAATGGAGCAGTGAATAATGAAAATTTATTTCCCTTTTCAAAAGTAATTAATAAACAAAGAGAAGATATTGCTTTCCTACTAAATAAATAGATTAATACAATGTTCTCTTCATGACAGTTATAAAACAAAGATGAATTTAAGTAGTGCTAGTTCTCAGAAAATAAACAAAACTTGATCTAATGCTACATGCACAATGTAGAACCGGAACCAACTCCTGGACTCTCAAGAGGAAAACAATACCTGCTGTGACAATGCAAATGTGCCTTTGTTTTTTAGAGAATAGTTCAAGTAATATATCAGTGTATGAACTGTTTGCTTATCAATTGACTTAATTGGTCAATTCAGAAAAAGCTTTCTCATACTGTCTGTGGTTCAATTGGTGGAAGCAGAAGTTGAGGCAAGGAAAATGTCAAGCAATATATTGTTTTGAGAACCTGGGGCTCTTTAGGGAGTTAGCTGTGAGTGCAAGTGAAGTGCATGGCAGAGGATGTGCACGGGAGGCGTGAGGGCAGGGAAACCGTAGGGATAAAACCAGTTCAGGATGAAAGCAGAAAACAGAATCAGATTTTAGATATTCATTGACCAGACTTTGATGTTGAAGTGCACTGGAGAGAGACTTTGAAATGTGAAAAAAATTGTGTTTTAGTGGAAAATCTACTGTCATAGCACTGAGAGGTGTTAAAGGGCAAGGAGGAGAGAGTACAATCTTTAAAGTCAAAATTGGAATCTTGAAGCAATAACAGGAGGCAATCATGTTCAGTAAACAATTAGGGACAGTACTAAAGATAGGCTAAAAACTATTTGCATGCCATATGAACTAGAAAATAGGACCAGAAAGTGAAGAAAGAAGCAGAGAGAAACAATTAATTTTGTCCACAATAAAGAAAAGTATCAAATAATAAAATGACATCAATAAAAGTGTTTTTTTGAATTTTTTTTGACTTTTATTTTTCTTTTGAAACTCACTGCATAGAGTGGGAATAATTCACATGCTCAGGTAATCAAAAATGTTCCTTAGCAGAGTATCTAAGAGCTTGGTATAAATTAACTATCAAAACTTGACAAAGGGACAAAGACCATACAGACAGGGTAAAAAATTGCTATAATCAGTATGCAGCTCCTACAAAGGCTGGCATATGGTTATGATGCAAAAGGAGGAAGAATCAGATTCCCTTTTGATGTGAGTGTAAAGTGGAAAGCAAAGCAAGAGCTCTGTAGTTTGTATTTTTGTTTTTTGAAAGGCTATATGGTTCAAAATCTTGAACTTTATTGTAAGAGTACTGTCAACAAGAGTGGATATGTTATATTAAATAAAGAGTAGATGTAATTCTCCACTCTGATTTTAACCTGTTCTCATTGCATACTTAAATAAAAAGGAACACTGGAGAATTGCCAAACTCATATCCCCCAAAACAAGCAAAGAAAAAATACTCCGAAGCAAAAAAACCCAAATGAAGTTTGAAGTGGAAAACTTTAAGCACTCCAATATAGTCAAACTGAAACCTTTGCCCTTGCCAATGTATCTCTCTGTCTGTGCACAGCCCTTGCCCTCAGCTCTAACCATCCTGCACTTATTTCAGAGTAAAACATCAAAGGCAGCAGGATTTCCCCTTGAACAGCCTGAAGCAGCTCCTTGCTCGTTTTATAAGTGTCTCTAACCCCACAGATGGGCATGAAACCTTTTCTGGTTGTGCCATTATGAACTTACAGAACTAGTCACAGGTTCTGCCCCAGTTCCCTGATGTATGGCTCCTCTTGAGCCTCACCCTCATATAGCTTCACGTTTCTTCTTTACCTTGTTTGGGGGTCAGATCTGAATTCCACAGTAGAAAGTGATGCTAGAATGAGATGTGGAATAATGTGGGTGAAGACCAAGAAACCAAGATTGCTTGGCTGACTGCCCCAGCAAAAGTGCAGCAAAAATGATGACATTTTCTATTAAAAAAAAAAGTCATATAGGAAAACTAAACAAAAAAAAAACCAACAAAGAAAAGGGCAAACAACGTGCAGATTATATTTACACATCAGACCACAACATCTATCAGAGGTATTAGTGGTTCTACTGCAATAGTTCAACTAGGGTAACAATTCAACACTAGTTTCCTGAAAAATCCATGCTTTAACCATAATCAGTCACTTCAACTTATATCCAAAGCTGAGAAGCATTTCTAAAAGGACACAATGTAGAGCAGGCAGAATTTCTGTTAAAATACTCAATTTTAGAGAACCCAAATTACAATGAAGCAATGAATTTTGTACCAGCACTGTGCCCATCCTATCCTGTCTGAGGGAACTATGGTGAGATTTCTCTCCAAAATGCCAATGGAAGAGATTGATCAGTGTGCACTTGGGAGGAAAATATACAAAATAAATCACCATGAAGCTGCAATCAAAGCAGCCAGGGCTATGACTCTATGGGTGCTGCTCTCAGCACCACTCACTCTGCAGCCACATGAGCTCCCTGATGCTGTTCACTGTGTGTCCCCAAACTGCTGGACCAGCAACACCAGAACCAGGCTGGAGACAGGCACAAGGTGGGCAGCAGAAACTGATGCAATTTTTTCCCTCACAAGATAGCAGAAGGAAATACTTTGAAAGAAACTTGAAAACAAACTTCATGTAAAGACAGTGACTGCAGAAGTTGCAACTTATCTGCTTTCTGTGTGCTCCTTCCATCACCATGTGATTTGTTTAAATCTGCTCAGGATAATTCCAGATCTCCACTGGAATTAAGATTTCCCTGGTTAGGAAAACACAGGTGGCCAGATAACAACAGAATGAATCAGTATATTGGTAAGGAGATGGTCAGTAGAGGTGGGAGACTGCAGTAGTGTGCTTATGTGTGTATAGATGGAGGAAAAAGTACTTAAAACCAATTTTGGCAACTTGGCATACTGCAATAGTGACCCCAAGAATTGGAGTAAAGGGAATTTTTAATATCAAAACACTTCAAGAAATTCCCACTGACTAGAAGACACGATCAGCTGGATGCTAAGCAATAATAAAATGTGAAACAGGTTTTGTTTTATACTTCTGGCAGTATGTTCTGCTGTTTCCATTTTAATGAGGATCTTCATATGTTCTTGCTTAAATTGACTTACTAATTTTTTTTTCCTCCTACCTAAAATTCTACTGGGTTTACAACTATAAGCAGAAAATTTAATTCTGTTTTCTCTCAACTCTCAGAGTACCAGTAATTAGCCACAACCAGGAGCGGTACAATTGCAATAACTACTTCTTTGTGTATTTTTATTTGTCCCTTACATCAGACTATTACTCTTCAAAGTTTTAGGACATTGTGGCAATAATGAAAATTGTTGGATGATTCATAGGCCATGGGAATAAGTCTTCATCCAAATCCCACTATCAGTAAGATGGGGGAACCCTCCCACTTCTAAAATCTTGTATATCATGTTATCCACAGGATCTTCTGCCCACTTCTTCAAAGCAGCCATCTACCAAGGAGGGCTGAAAAGCCATTTCTCAGAGCTAGTAAACAGCTTCCAGCACTGCAGAGCAGGATATAGAAGCTGTCACTTATAGAATTTGATACAGAATTCAGGAAAGAACTTTTTTTTTTAATAATTTTAAGTGTCTGTATTATGAAGACTAATTTTTTCACCATATCATTTAATAAGGATGAGATCAGCCTTGAAATTTCCATCAGAAAAATGTATTTTGCCCTGTGGAATCAATATGGTCCCACCACCATGGCACAATGGGTGAGGATGTAAGGTAAATGTTCAAAAATGCTGTTCGTGCAGCCTCTGCAGACTGCTCATGGAGCTGCTGGCTCTAGTGATGGCACTTGTGAGGAATGTGGTTTAGCTCTGCTGTTTCAAACATTGCACTATTTTGTGATCTGAGATGGGTAATGGATGAAATCTGCTACCTCTTACCCAGTTTGGTGCAGGAGAGACAGTGTTTGCATTACTCTGATCCACAGATCACAAATGATCCACAGATCTCAGATAATCCACAGACGTTAATGAAACCGCAGCACACCCAGGTAAAATAGGTTTAAACATCAATACCGTTAGAAATGGGACATGTACAATGCAATCACATTATGCTTAGCACAACATATTTCTGCTTAATTAAAAGGGAACAAAGGAAAAACAAGGTAACTGTTATTGTTATGCAATAATAACTTGTCAGCTTTCAGTGTGTGTGCTTCATTGCTTAGGAGCAAAATCCTGAACAACTTAAGGCTGTGCTTAGTTTTAAGTATGTCTTACTAATTCAGATACCTCATTCCTGTAGAGAACAGGAATTAATATTGCTTAAGTGTTTTGTCCTTCTGCCAAATAATGCTAGACCTAGTTAATATGGAGGTAAAAAAGAAGTCAATCTCAAAATTCCATTAATTTTCTTTAGGTGTCTCAATTTCATTTACAGTACCATTTTTCTCGGTGATGATGCAGCAGAAATAATGCCTTGGTTGGCTGGTTTGTAGTGCATCTCACTTCTCTGTTTCATCTCTCCCTGCTTTCATCCTGATCTACAGTTTTTGGGGTAATCCCACCACATCAATCACTGTATCCTGCAGCACTGGGGGAATGGGAAGAAAATGCAAAACTACCCTGTAAAGAATGACTGGTGTTAAATTTCTTTCTGCAGAGACAGAGATAAAATTTGGCATGTAAGGCATCTTAGCTGGGAATGACTGTTCTAACTTCATTAAACTATGAATACTGGATTCAGAGGGGAAATGATACCTCTTTAAGGGAACTTATAATCACTAACACAGCTTTTTCCCTAAAGGAAAATTTGTATGACAAATAGCTTGCAAGATAAGTGAGGTATTACTATGGTAATTCTATGTTGTCCTCTGCATCCGAAGGAAAGTGCAGGTACCGAGAAGGGGGATGAAACACAAGTCTGACATTTCAGCACATTATTAGCTACGTGCAGGATATGCAAAATATCCTCAAAATACAGAAAGTCCCTGCTTGGAAATTCAGCCTGAATGCTGCTCTTGAGCTATACCTTTATTTTAAGATTGCTTCCCTCTCTCACTGTGATATTGCCATTTCCAATTAAAAGCTCTTTATGCTAAAACATATTTTTTTCTCTTTGCCCATCACTTTTTTCTCACAGAAGTTAACATCTGTTTTTGGTCAGCATTGCTTTTTAAAAAGAAACCAAACTAATCACAAGTTTGGACAATATTCCCAGTGCAGATATCCTTTCCCATTTGAAACATAGTGGAAATTCAACTCTGGCTCAGAGGCTCAGATTTCTCTATTATGATAAGGAAAGTGGAAAGTCCAGACATAAACATGCCTGAACTTCATGCGTGTTTTGTTTTCCCAGTGTTCTGGTCTTACATAAATTTTAACTCTGCTGATTCCAATAGAATTATCTCTGGCTTAGAGTATTTTAAGGGAAAGGAGAAATTAATGCAAAAGGAAAAAAAAATTGAGATCCCTTGATACCTATAGAGTCAAGCCTTAGAATCTTTTCTTGATACTTAGTAATCCAATATTTTATTAAAATTATATACTGCTTTGGATCAAGTAAAAGCTAAATATAGTATTCCAAAATTGGCATATATCAACAGAGTTAGGCCATAGTTTTTTTTTGTCTGCATTCAAGAGAACAAAAATCTGTATAGTTTCTTTAATATTTTTATTTTCTCCAGTGGCTATATTTTTTTAAATTGGAAGTTCCATTATGTTACTTAGAAATGTAAGGTTTCTTTAAAGAAAACTTTTAACTCTTCTTTAGTGTCTTTTTCTCTTCCTTTCTCATAAGCCTATGTGCAGATACATAGGAAGTCTCAAATGTGTAAGGAGTCAGGCCAATTATGAATATGAAATGGAGATGATATATATGATGACTGTGTAGCATATGTGATAAATAAACATTAAAATAAATAATAAGAAGAAGTATACATACGGAATAAATTCAATCTACCAAAAGAATGTCAAAATTCATAGTAGACAAACATCTAGCTCAAATTAAAATCTTTCTACCTCCTCCTTGAACAAAGTTTTGTCATTTAAGTGTTACAATTTCTCACCTTTTGGATGCTGCCAGAGTCAGGTAGATGCACAAAAACACCATATCAGTTCTGGATCAGAAATGTATGCTTATACCTCACCTGCATATTTCTCTTTTGATTACTAAGTTACACATGTCTTCTCTCTGCATGTGACTCACATTTTATTTTGTTTAGGACTCTTGGGCAAATTTCTCCATGCTTACACAATTATCTCCGTGAGTTTTATTTGTCATCTATGAAAGAAGAAAAGTGGTTAAGAAAGTGGTGTGGTGTCCTCTAACACTAAGAAGTAGGATCATATCTTCATAATTTGTTGAATTAAAACCATGTATTATTCAGTTTAGAGTAAACTGACCCAAAACCCAAAATGCTGTTGCTCAGGAGACTGAATCAGAAAGGTAAGTGATATAGCTAAGAGAAACTGCTGGCCTAACCAGAATTTTGAGATCAAAACTTGTATTGCTGAATAGTGAGTACCCTGGGACTAAACAATTCTGACTGGCTTGAGTCCACACTGCTCAGGAGTAGCTCCCTCCAGATGAGACTTTTTTTGTGTGGAGTTAATTGGAGCACAGCAGAGAGCCTGGGAGAAAGCTTACAGTTTTCCAGTGAGAGGAATAAAGGTCCAGACTTTCTCCCTGGCTTTCTGCACGGTGGTTCAGAAGTAGCCTTTCACAGTGGTTCCTTCCAATGTGCAAATCCCAGTGAGCCCAGAAGAAACCAAAAGGCAAAACGGCCTCTCTACCTCTCAAGCTGCACTTGGAAATGCCAGAGTCTCCCAAATGATCTGGCTGCAGCACTGCCAGACAAGGAACTGGAAAGAACACTTTACTCAGTAACAGAGAATGTGTGATTTATACACAGCATAATCCAATATTAACAAAAATGAGATTTTGGCAGTTTGAAATCTGAGGGAAATAAAGAGAAAAGCTGAAAAGAGTGGGGTATGTGTCAATCAAAAGAACAAGAGGTGAACATTCAAGGTAGATGTTGTGGTATGTGAGAGCTGTGTCAAAGATTTTTCAGAACAGCTCAGGATCTGTAGAAGTTGAAAAGATACCTACCTAAAAATGTTACAGATGTGTGAGAGGAAAACAGAGAAGAAAACAGGAGAAAGGAGGTTCATTACACCAGAAACATATTCTCTTTCCATGTGACAGGGAAAGGCCTTCAGGCTCTTGTTTCGTAGCACTTCTCTCCACCACTAAACTCACTGCTGACAGCTTTTTTTTGTTCCTTATGACCCTGAGCACGTAAAATGATTTGGACAGTGCTTGTACTAAAATGAGATTTCCCTTCCTAAAGCTTTTGTTTAGGCTTGAACACTCGGGTTGTTTGACATTCAGATGTTTTTGGTGAGCTTTTGCCTCTGTGGCTTAGCCTTTCTTTCTTGGGACAGTACCCTTAAGAAACAGGTTTGTGGAGACTTAGGAGCTGTGAAACAAAAGGTTGGTGTTGGGCACAGACACATAAATTCAGAGCAAATCCATTAAACCTCATTCTCCATAAACCTGTGTCTTAGACCTAACCCATCACCTTGGTTTGTTGAAATAAGAGAAGACAATTTACCTTAACATGGTAAAAGCTATTGATGATTTTTCTTGGTTTTTTTTTTTTTTTTTATAAAATACAGCATTATGTGTGCATTTTCTGGATTACAGCATGATTAGGAGATACTTTCATTGCAAATTATCCAGTAGCTTGGATAAATATTTGACTTTTCAGGAGATAAGCCAGTCAGGTCATTAAGTGCAGACCCAGCTGCAGACTGCAGGTACCTAAATTTGGATGCCTCAGTATGCCTACAGGGGAGATGGATTGCTAATTTCTCATTACACTCAGTTGTAACCAATACAGTGAAAGGAGTCTAGAGAATTGTTCAACTTACTCTAACACAGATGCATTCAGCTAGGCTCCACTGACTGCATTAACTAGCTCCCAATTAGCTAGAAAACTGAATTAGGTGTCTAGTTCAACACCTGCTCCTAGATGTCTACAATCCAGAGCTAAATCCCAGGCCAACAGCGTGATGCGGCAATTAAAGTGACAAAAATGTACTGATGTTTAATCAGCAAGATTTTCCTGTTCTTGCAAAACAATAGAAGATATTTCAAATTATTAAGAAGGTTTAGCATTGCTATAATAACTGTAATAGGACTGGTCTACATTTAACCTAGTAGAAGTAACAAGTGATTAATTAAGGCTTAAGCAAATCTGGTCATCTGTACAATTGACATATTGAGAGGATAATGAAGATTGTGGTCCAAAATGCCAGTCTAAAATTATTGGGAAACTTTAAAGTAAAAAACTTCCCTATCATAGTTCTTGCTGTGGGTGTAAAACAACACGGACAACACCCTGTTTGCAAAGCCATCAATAATGGATGGAGAATGGGCATTAAGCTGCTTTTGGTGTTGAAAAATGCTGAAACTAACCTGACTAATCAACCCTAAATTTAAACATCTTGTGGAAGGACAATGTTTCCTGGCACTGGTGAGGCTGTTGCAGGCAAAGTACCTCATAAAGGAGCCAGTAATGACAGTACTGATAACCTATCTATGGCTACTGAGCTGACACATCTGGTCTGGAGATGTAAGATTGACTATCATTCACTTTATATTATAAAAGCCTCACCCCACTTTTAATTGTTATTATCTTCTAACCAACAGCTCCTTGGAGTGTGTATGGAGATTCCTCCCTTGAGTAGGGATGCCACTCAAGGTTCCTCCTTGAGGTTAACTGAAAGATATTTTCTCACAGCCCTTGGTATGGGGGAGTAACATCAATTTCTATTTAATAATAGTTTTTGATAACTGTAATATAATTGCTTCAATACTGCTTCAAAAATAGTGCATTATACTAATAGTTATAACTACCTATACTGTAGTAAATATTTCTGATTAAGATCTTTTAGTCTAATAATGATCATAATCAATTTATACAAATCAAGTTTTTATATATAAAAATATATTGGGGGTTGCCATTTTTGATCAAAGTTCTACAAAGTTCAAATTACACCTATCCTTTAGGCATAAACTATTGACAAATTCTGGGGCTAAGATTGGATCCAGCAATACCCAGACTCCTTTCTGAGACAGAGTTCAGAAAGCAAGGAAGTCCTGCACCCTCTGACTCAATGTAAGGCTTCTCTAATTTTAATTTGCTTTGTCTGAAGGTCCCTTTCCATGACATAAAGAGACTTTTTGAAGTAAAAATAACCTATATATATATATATATATATATATATATATATATACACACACACACACAGTGTTGTAGAANATATATATATATATATATACACACACACAAACAGTGTTGTAGAAATTTTATAGTGGGATACAGAAATGAAAAAAAAAAATAAAAATAGTTTTGATTTAGATATTAATTTTAAAATTAATTACTTGAAGATTTTTAGTTAATTATTAGACTATTTAATGTTTCATTTAACTTTCCTTGGAGATCTTTTATGCTTCTAGAAAAAAAATGTCAGTCTTTCCTTTGCCTGCATCCCAATCTGTACATCAACCGGTATTTTCTTTTTATGGTGCTCATAGCAAAAGAAAATTTAGCACTTCTGAATTTTGTTTAAGTAGGTGAGATATTTCTAAAGGCCAAGAGTGGAAGCATGAAAATTTCCAGAGCTACAAGGTTTTGTTTTAGAACAAATGTTCTTACAGTGTTTTGAAAGGATAAATCTGGGATTGTGCATTTGCTCATTCAGGACAGATACAGATCTTTAGCTTTCAGATTCTCTTTTGCAGTGTCAGTGGCTGAAGTACAAAACAGGAAAATAATCCTGACAAGTTTGCAATGAAAAATTACAGAGAGAAACATACAGCTGCGGAATGAAGGGAATTCTCTACTGTGCATTTCTGTGATAATTTGGGATTTCGGCGACAGAGAAAAAACCAGCACAATATTGGAATAAAACATCAAAACCAAAGAATGTAAGTTAGAAGGTTTCCTAGAATAATTATAGTCTGGAAGGTTTTTAATGGTATTTTTAAATCTTGATCTAAACCACTAAGAATTCTCTGGATTTTTCACTTTATATTGCAGTTAATGTGTTCCTATAAAAATTAATTATTTTCTGGGGAGCTAAGGCAAATAATGCAAATAAGACCAAACAAAGAATGCAAAAGGGATCACACAGACAATCAGCAGCATTTTTGGTACAAATTCTATTTTGTTTTGCTTAGCTTGTGGAGAAAATTAAGAAACCNGAAGGAAGGAAGGAAGGAAGGAAGGAAGGAAGGAAGGAAGGAAACAAGCAAAGGATGGATGAGGGAAGGTGCATCTGTACCTCTTCCACCCTAGTGACAGGATTTAACAGGTAAATTCCAGCTGCACTCATTCTGGTCATGGCAGAACAAAATCAAACACCTGGAGGTCACTCACTTGGAAAATAGCTGCTAATTTCTAATGAAGATGCAGTGAAGAACATGGCTATCATAAAGCTTTCTTTTGGTTTGGGTTTTTCTTTTCCTGATCAATATACCAAATATCCAAATTTAAAAGAAAACAAGGTACCAGAACAGCAATTTGGTGTAAATGAAGAGGTGATGTCGAGAGACACAAGAGGAATAAAATAATCATGACTGTGAATTCAGAGTTATTTATATCAAAATGATGTCCTGGGGGGCAGCACAGGAACATGAGAGTGTGATATCATAGTAATTTCTGGCTCAAGATTGTTCTAAAAAAAAAGAGTAAGCAAGATGAGGCCTCCCAGTTTAGATCACATACCTACACAGAATCACAAAATGGTTGGGATTGGAAGAGATCTTAAAGATCATCTGGTTCCAAATCCCTGCCATGGAGAGGGACACCTTCCATCAGACCAGGCTGCTCCAAGCTCCTTCCAGCCTGACTGTCAACACTTCCAGGGAATGGTCAACAACATCTTCTCTGGGAAACTCATGCCAGTGCCTCACCACTCTCAGTGAAGAATTTCTTCCTAATATCTAATTCCAACCTACTCTCAGTTTAAAGCCATTCCTCCTTATCCTATTGCCATATGCCATTATAAAAAGCAAAAAAAAAAAAAAAATATTCATCATTAAGGATATAAGAAACTCCCTCAAGGAATTGTTTTTTATTTTAAAACAAGAATATTGAATTCTATTTCTAAGTTTAGGTCGAGTTTTGACAACAGAAAATAAAAGTGGGGGAAAGAAACTTTCACGGGCTGCATAATTAACCACTGAAGTAGGCTGTGGGTAGTGAGGCTCAGGATTCTCAGCTGCTTCATAGGTTACAAAGATTCCTGTCACAGTCTTGGCCCTTCTGGGAAGATGGTAGTGCTGAGGTGCTCGTAGTGGGACACACAGGTCTTCCTATATTCATATTCTTATAGTCATATGAAATATTCAGATTTACATTCTATAGACATATTTAAATATTTTATGTAATGTATAACTATATTAAATATAGTAGTCCCTGTACAAAGAAAGATTAATGACAAGCCTATTTTTTTATAAGCTCCTTTACTTCACAGAGGAGATAATGACTGCTGGTTGCCAAATGCACTGAAGTGCTCCATGGAGCAAGGAACATCACAGCAACAACAGGTGAGATCAGCCCTCATTTGAGCACTGCCCACCTTAAGCCAGACTGATGCACATCCCCTTTTACAAACACGGGAATGAAGCCCTGCTCACCTCATTTTATGGATTACACTTCTCCAGGCTGGAAGACAACTGAGAAATCAAAGGGACGAAAAAATCCAAAATCCTGAATGTTGTTATTTTCATGTCACTTTGTACAGTGCTGTCTCATTTTAAAATTTGCAACAATTTCTGTTATTGCTGTCTTGCATGCAACTACTCCTTTCTGCTCTATTAGAGCATATTTCTCTGTTATGCAGCTGTCTCAAATCTGCTTCTGCTTTAAAGACAGATGCAAACAGCTGTTTAATGAATCTGTCATTTCCTTATCTTCTCCATTTCTGCAGGCTGATTATTTCTAAGTGCTGCACTGTCTTTTAGAGACAATTCTTGTAGGAAGAATAAGTCACATTTTCTTTTGATTTCTAATATTTATGTCAACTTGGGGAAAATATCCTCTCAACATTAAATCTTTAGAACTAAAAAAAACAAAGCGAGGGAATAAGTTGATGTATTAGACATTAAATCTGATGTGATGTTTTACAAGTTTGATCTCACAAGGAGCATGTTGTCAAAGGAAATTCTACAGCTTGTTCACATGCTCGTGAACTGAATGCCATTTCATTGCTTGATGGAAGTAATTTGGAATAATATGTTAAAATGCCATATATCATAGGCAAGCACTTTTCTCTGAGATCTAGTGCATACTGTCTAGACTGATTTTTAAAAATACTGTCATTTACTGCTATAGTCTAGTATTCCTCAAGTTGACACATTTTGAATGGCAGATTCAGCATAAGAGTGAAATACACTTAAATGTGACGATAAATGAAAAGCAGAAAAAAAAAAAAGAATGTAATTGTAGTGAGATTCAGGAAGTACATGAAAATTATTCAGGTTTACAAATTGCTTCTTATGAGAACCATAAGAAGCCTACTAAGACATGGCCAGGAGAGTTATATGTAAAGCTCCTGTTTGAATTATATACAGACTCATCATCTTTTTTCAAAAAAAAAAAAACTATAGCTGAACAGTTTTAAGAAAGTGAGTTATACTGCAAGAAAGTGATACAGTTTGATTTTCAGTTTAGGATTAGTGTTGAGGTCTTTTTTCTCTTGAGAAAATGTGAGCCCAAGGTTTGAAATTGAATTTTACTATAACTTGGACTCAGAGTCAGTTCTCATCTTAAGAATCATATTTGAATTACAAACTTTGAAGCAGAAACAAGCCATGGGAAAAAATGTACATGAAACCTGGATCACAGAATCATAGAATGGTTTGGGTTGGACGGTGTTAAGGAAACTCCCCTGTCTCACCATCCAAGAACCACTCTGACAGTCACGCTTGTACCACCTGAGGTGGAACCGAGGCTCCTTTGAGGCTGCACACTCCACACTCACACTCAGAGCAGGTTTCCTTACTGTCTCAACCCCAATTTCCCATAGTAGAGTTCCAGATGTCCAGATCCTTACAGCAATTTAATCTTGGTGCAATAACTAAATAAAATTACAGCTCAAGCTGGTGCCTCAGAGTAGGCACCCTGAACAAAGGAAAGCTTGGGATTTTATCCTCTCAGGCTAACCTCAGGACAGTGTGGAGTCCTCAGCTCCTGCCATGTCTGTGAGTGTGCAGCCACCTGGATGTGCCAGAAGTGCCTTTTTTTATGTGCAGGGTTGGCTGTTCATTGTATTGGGTCCCTGCACCCCAGAGCCCAAACTGCAGCTTGAACTGTAGCTGCTCACAGAAGAACCTGCACTGAACGTGTTCCCCCACAAAATAGATCTTTAAAGGTCATGTAGTCCAGCCTACCTACCATAGGCAGGGACATCTTCAACTAGGCTGAGTCGCTCAGAGCCCTGGCCAACATGACCTTGAACACTTCCATGAATGAGACATCCACTACCACTCCGGGATCCTTCCTGACTAAGTAATCAGCAGTTTCCTGATTAGATCCAGGCTGGTTGTTTTTTGGGTAACTGCAATCATATGTCTTCAGGGCAGTCAGCTTGTGAGATGAATCAATGGTGATTCATCAAAGTGATGCCTCTCCCTTCAAGTGCTCTGGGGTTGTAGAAGCACTGTTTGCCACCAATGTACCCTGCGTCACTCAGGCATTCCAGAGTACTCATAAATCAATTTTTTTAAAAATTCATTTTCCCATCTTTCCTATAGCTCTTCTCATCTCCACATCAAGACATGGGCAAGTCCTGGTAAGACATATGCTCCTGTGTTTTTCTATCATGAATGCAGTCAGACTGAGCAGAAAAGCTTTTCCTCTTTCATCTTCTTCTCCCCTGTTGCCAAATCCTTTTCCTCCCTAGGACACTGTGCTCTTTCCTGATTTACAGGGGCTTTGCAGACTCTCAAACACTAGTTCTAGCTGTAATATCAATATTTTCTTTTTCTGCTGCTTATATTTCAGATGAGTACTCCAGTCTTGCACTATAGCATTTTCTTTCAACCCCAGTGGAGATATTGAAATTACTCAAGGGGGAGGGGTTACAAGGGGTTCTTACCTTCTTTTTCTCTTTTATAAGCAAACTTGAAGCTGATCTAATTTTCAGATTATCTTTCACCACTGTAGAAACAGTACTACAAAACTAATGTCTTAAATAGTGCAAAAATGTTGAGTAAAAATTGTAGATGTACACACTGGGATTCATTTTTTGGAAAGACATAAGATAACTAATTTTTTTTTTCTTTTTTGTGGCTGAAATCCTGTTTTGATGAGACTTGTAGGGATGCTGTGAAATGGTATGAAGGTAGTGGCTAGCACAAACAAAGATGCTGGGCCACCAAATGAGCTAGGGCTTGTTTGGCTCGAACATGGTTATGAAGCATGTAGCTGAAGATGAAATAATCCACTCTCCCATCTCCTGTAGTCAGTGGAAATGAGGAGCCACTTTCAAAATAACTAAATAAACACCTATTTTGGCTGTCTATTTTGGATGAGATACTTTCAAAGTGTTTGTCTCTCTCCTTGGACTTTAAAGCCAACCTGAGTGACCAGCTCTGATCCAACTATCTATAGGTTCACATGGCTCCTGTTGCAGGTATCCTACTGCAAATCAGTGTCCTGCTTCATGGTCTTCTTCTAGGGAAAGCACAACCTGAACTTTCCTAGGCAACTTTATTTTAACTGACTGATACAGCAGCACCAGAGAATGAAATATAATTACTGCTCAGAAATATATATCGAACTTTATGAACATTTTTTAAAAATTTCTCCCTGTATTTATTTTTTTTCCCAAAGTTTAAAAAATCCTATTCATATATTAAGTACCATATTATATTCTTTACCTATTCAGGTTATTTTAAAATGGAATCTCTAAATTTTCTACGGAAATAATGAGGGGGTAGGGGGTAAGAGGGGAAGAGTTATTTATATTGAACTCTCTCAGCATACAGTTTTCTCTCAGAACTTTTAAATAACTGCATTGTTCTTGGAATAATATTTTTACAAAGCAAAAAAAATATCAAATCAAATACATTTACAGAAATAAATTACTATAATCCTATGTCCAGTCAGGAAGACAGGACTTTATCCCCAGCTCATAATGAAGCACTTCCACTGACATAATATACCTCTAAGTATGAAACTGCATCATCACAGCAGACTCCTTAACCTCTTCCCAATTATTCAATGACTCTCAGATTTCGCTTGTGACTTCCAAATTTTACTTAGCAGCCTTTTCCTGAACATGATGAGTAAAATTGTTTTTGTTTTCTGATTTTTCAGTATAAGAGTTTCTATATGTTTCATTAGGATTGAGAAGCTTTTTGAAATTAAATTATTAATGAATTGAACTTAGACTAATGCAAGCTAGAATAAGAAAATAAATCATTTCACCTGGTAAACTGAAATAAAAGATATTATGGGAAGATAGGGTTTGTAATTAAGGTCTTTCTTTAGAGGCTCACGTATATATCAATGCTCACTAACCTATAAGGGGTCTGACCTATATTCTTGGTAGGTTTGTTCTCATCTTTACTGTATATTTTTGGGAATTCAGAGAAAATCTGGAAATGGATAAATGGATAATCCTTGTCAGCTACCTAGGAAGAGATAAACATTTGGACTTAGATGTTATTCTACAAGTTATAGCCCCACACACCCCTCAGTAGACTCATTTTAGCTGAGACTGTATTTTAAATAAGTAAAGAGACTAAAAAAACTTACTTAGTTAATAGGCAATATTTAAATTATTTTTCATTCTGCTTTCATCAATCAGAAGTAGTCTCTTATTAAAAATATTCCTACTGGGAAATAAATGGGGCTTGGCTATTTGTTTGTAAATATGCTGCAATAAAAATAAGGAAATTATATATATATTCAAGTCATTCGAAGATGATCGCAGAATCCCAGAATTGATAACAAATCTAAAGAGTGGGAATTGCTCAGCAGGGCAGTTTCAGGAATACATATATGAGTATCCCAAATAAAACGTACAACAGCTTTCAATAATACACTAAATTTACTGTTTTATTAGTTATTGTTCTTTTATATCAGAATTTTCTAACACTTTAGTTACTACCTTAAGTATTCAAAATTTGCATTTATGTGAATTTTTGTTGCTGATTTTCACAGTTTTTGGTTTTATTTTTTTACAGAGGTAGGGGACAGTTTATAATAGGTCCTATAAAAATATCAGTACAGAAATAAACTGCATGTCTACATCTGCCAGATTAGTACCACAACATATTTTAAACTGGAGTTACTGGGAAAATCTAAAAAATTGTGTCTTTAGTATTTGCTGTCTCAGGTAAAATCTGAAAGGAGATAGAAGTGTGACTATGTTTATAAGATTTAGATCAATTTAAGGGTGATTTTACCCCATTAAGGGTGCCAAGACAGAGGTCAGTTGATTTTTGCTTTATGAGGAAAGGCATGACCTGCCAGGTAGCTAAAGCTGAGCTAAAAATCATGCATTGCTTTGCATGGTCTCAGGCTGTGAGCAGTGTCTCCTCTGCACAGTCCTTGCTGAAGATAACTCCTGGATCCTGGCAGTCCCAACATCTGTAAAATGGTAGATGCTGCACAGATTTGGAAAGGGACACATCAGTAACTCAAATCTCTCAGCTACTTACTCAGGCTGGGAAGGTGCTTTTCACCATGCTTTCCTTATCCTTTTTTATTTTTTAATTTTTACTCACACAAATCTTGGTAAGGTCTTGAGTGAGCAATGCTCCAAATTCCACAGTTTTAGAAAAGAGTCTGTTTTTCTCATTACTTCTAGTCGCCTTGGAGCCAGGACTACACTTTGTGTGGAAGCACAGGGCATGTTTCCAGAGTTTCACAGGTGGACACCTTAATCCCATGTGCTGTCAGCACCACTGGTTTAGCAAGTAAGCCCTGAGGCTTCTTCTGCATTTGTTCCATGACGAGCTGATACATCCTAATAGCTTGTCTCATCATCTCCCATCTGGTATATATTTTCTTGGCTAGCTGAGACAGCATGTGGTTTACTTTTGCACATGTTCCTTGTTCTTTTTATATCAATAATGACAGAGTGTCATAATAATAGAAATAAAAAATAACAGCAATTTGCCCAAAATGGAGAGCACTGATCTCTTTACTAATAGACAGTATTGGCTTAATTTGCCTAAGACTTTCTGTGGTTTGGTCATACTGACAGTGGTGGGGATTTTTCAGATGCAAAGAATTACGAAGTCCTGGACAGCATTGCCATTTCCTAGGAAATTCTACAGTCATTTTATTAGGAAATTTACAGAACTGGCATCACAAAATAGCCCAGGTCTCACAGTCATGTGAAAATCTAATCTTCCATTTTAAATACTAGTTTCAGCTGTGGAGTAAACACACAGCACCTTTTAGAGAATGATATGACTTTATATATAAAGTTAGCTCCTCAAGGTTTCTTCTTCCCTTTCACTTTTACAATAAAAATCAAAAAACCTGCCTGTAATTATTATTATCATTATTATTTGTTCCTTCAACACACATATTCACTGTAGTCATTGCATTGGCTAAGATGGTTCATCATGTTAGTTCCACATCCCAAGCTTGGCCCTACTCAGTGTAACAGTTAACTGGGCAGTGATTTAGTTTCTGATATCCATTTAAAAAAAAAACAAATAAAAAGCAGCAAATAAAAAAAATGCCCCAAAACAGTAACTTCCAAAAAATATGTTTAGTTAAAAAAAAAAAAAAAAGTGGGTTTCACTCAAAATATTATAATTATTTTTTTTCAGATTTTCTGAAAGTCATGATCTCATGTCATCTTGAATCCCTAGGGGAAAACAATAGTACAAAAGAACAACTTCGTTAAAAATATGAATGATGAACTTAAAAAAAAAATATAATGTGCATATTGATAAATGAAATTCCTAATGGTTTTTATTAGCTTGTGCCTCTTACTCCAGAGAATGAGACAAGGAAACCTGAAGCAATACAGCTTGTTTTGTGTCTATTGGCCCTTAAAGTGTGATGGCTCCTATTTTCAGTAAGTTTTGAAGGCAGAATTGCATCTGGTGAACATTTTTTCTCTTCAGCCTTGGAAATATAAATAAAAAAATAACAAACTGCTTGGCTAAACCCTCAAATGCCAAACAAGGATGGCATTTGTAAATACTACAAAGCAGTATTTACAATACTAATGAGGCATCAATGACTAATAGCTCAAGGAAGCTTATTTAAGAATCAGTTCACAGCAGGTAATGAATGACTATAACAAAAAGAATTACGAGCACTGAAATCAAAATTTAGCAGAAATCTTCTTATATTCATGTTTTACAAACTGCTCAAGAAGTACTGTTTTTATTTTTTTTTTTCTTTAGTGTGAGATCTTGAGGAATGCTTTTTGATTTTGTTTTGATTTTGGGTTTTTTTTGCACTTGGATTCTTGGGAATCAAGATTCATTTAAACCAAGAATCAGATTTCAATTTGGTGTTAAAATACAGCACATAAGAATCATTCAATTAAATGTCACTTGGGAGAACAGAAGTATAGTGCAAGAGGAATAGATTTTACATCTTTTTCTTTTCTCTTTTGTTTTTTTCAGGTTTTCAAAAGTTGAAGTTAATCTCATAATTATAAAATATTTCTTCCTCACCTGCTCATAGTTAGTTCCTTCACTTTATATTTTCACTTTTTTTTCAAGTACTCATATTAACATAATCATGTCCAGTAAATAACAGCTAAAAGGAAGCATGCATAATGAACTTCCAATCTCACAGTAGCTCAAGTGGAAATGTTTTAAGTCAGGATATTTAAATAAGTTGAGAGGAGATAAACTGGAGATAAAGTTGACATTTCCAATAAAACCTTTCCAGATCCACATTTTTATATCTTAAACAGATGAAATAGCCTCTTCTTTTCCTCTCTTCCTGCTATTTCTTTCACCATTATTGCTGTAAAATAGTATTTGATATGTGAGAAATAAACTATTTTCTTCTGTGCTTGAGAAGAAAGGGTGAGAATGATGCCAGAAGAACATCCATGGAAACAAATACCTTATTAATCCACACAGCAGATGCAGACAGGCTGAAATAGGGACTTAGTTCAGTCTCTTACTTTACTTTCCAAGGAATTAATGCAAGATAGATCAAAAGTCCCCAAAGACATATTACACTAAACCAAAAAAATCCCAAGAACATCTTACCCAGATATTTACAGTTTTAGTTATGTGCAAAAGTTTATGAAATTTTTGTTGGTTTTTTTTTTGTTTGTGCTTGGGGTGTTTTTTTTGTTTTGTTTTGTTTTTGTAGCTACTTTGACTGGTTCAACAATGAACCTGAGCAGAATTTTTCAGAGCAACCAGTCTTGGTTGATATTCTTTTTCAGACACATTAAAACTATTATAATTCTACCTTTTAAGGAGTCAAGCTGTGAGCAATATAATTTTCAAAATGGGAAAGAAGGGTATACAATGGTTATGGGCAATCTGTTCTCGTAAGTTCAGTAATCAGCCAAGATGATGAGCTATGGCCTCCCTCATTATAACAGAGAATCAGATTTACCTCTGCAAAAAGAAATGGCAACACTTAGCATTTATATAGCCTTTTGTCTCTTAAAGCTCTTTAGAAATATTAACTAATTAAAGGCAGAGAGGCAGAGTTATGAAGTTTACTGAAGAAATTACCACAACCTAAAAATCTATGAAGGGAAATACAATTCCTACACAGGGAAAAGAGTCCTGGAAATACATTTCATTTATACTTAGAAAATTGCTATAAAAGAGAAAAAAAAATAAAAAAGATTTTTCAACGGCATTAAAATCAGTCCTGTTAACAATAGTGTATTTAATGTTTTCAATTTCTTGTAATTATTTGCAATGAAAAAATTTTGGCAATGAAGTTATCAAAAGTAATACCTGCCATAGGTAGCTTTACTGTAATTTGATTTGATCACTTGAGATGTTTTTTTCCCTAAGTCTGTGTTGCAATATTTATGTGTGAGCCATTTTGTTTAGGGAAGAACTACAGCTTAACTAGTAAAGCTTAAAGGTGTAACTGCTCTTTTAAATCATTGGTATGGTTTAATATGCTTGGTTGGACAATGCTTTCAAGCAGAAGTGTTAAAGACAGGAGTAAAAATGCTAAGATAATAACGTGATAAAAATTTGCATGATTTTTAAGGTATTTGTGCTCTTTTTCAGATGACAAGCAGCATCTGTCAGAAATTTTTGAAATGATCATGTGGAAATGTCTTTCACAAGGAAATTCTTGGATTGGAAGGAAATTTGTTGTGATTACTCTTTCTTTTACATGTAGGTAGATTTATATTTCTTATCAGATCTTTTATCCAGTAATATGTCCTATCTGCCTGCTAAGGGATTGTAATGACAGCTGTCATTTCTCTTCTCTTTGTATAGTGGAGTGATATAAATCTTTTATTTTTTTAATTATTTATACCCTTATGCCTGCTTGAATGCAGGCCAAAGAAATACCAGTTACATTTTTACTTCCTTCTCAACTCCCCCACTACAGTACTCTCGTATTTACATTAAAAAAGTGTCTATGTGTAAATGAAAAAAAAAACAGCGAACAAAACAACTCAATTTGTTGAATAAGTAGACTATTTAAGTCTTCTTCCTAGATCTTTGGCTGGATGGAAATTTTGTACTAAAGTAGGTTCTTCAAGTTTTTTACTAGATTCTGCAGGTACTTTGTGCTTAAATCCAGTATTGCTGAAGCTCACATGGCTGGGAATAGCAGTATTTATGTCTTGGGTCAGGCTAGCATCCAGAGGAAGAAAGTAATTTTGTAATCTGACAGATGTCCTAATCATATATGTTGCTATATGAGAGAGCAGCATCTGTATCCAGAAACATTTCCAAGACATTAATTCACTGCAAGCCTGAGTCTTCAGCCAAAACAAATTTTTATTTTTTTGGAATATCCTTTGCTTGTCACATTAATCTCTCACTTGCTTAGATTCACCCAAATACTCTTTACTTATAAATCAATCTCATTTTAGCACTACTTCATCTTGGCAATGATGGTAGAGTTGCATCTGGCAGAAGTCTGGGTGTCACTTTGCCTTATATGCGTCCTTCTGATATGTTTGTCCATGCATCCAAGGAGATATCTGGTTGATTTTCATAAAGCCAGTGAAGGCCTAGCTTATCTTAGATACTGCAAGAATTAAACTTATTAAACTTTAGCATCAGCAGAAGCAACCATGCCAAAGTTAAACAAATCCCAATGCACAATCTATTGGCCTCTTTCCCTTGAATCAAGAAAAAAAGGCCAATCATCAAAACCATAATGTGTTAATGATAAAATGTCAATATAACTGCTATCCAGAAAAAAAGAAGAAAAGGTCTTAGGAAATGAGGGAAGACTTTTTTTTCCCCTTTTCCCCTATTTTTTAGATACATGGTTTGGGCAGGAAGCTACAAAAATTCTTGGATGTTAAATGTTGACGGAGTTTCTGAACATCTTACAGATGTTACTAGATCCTATGTTCTCAAAGATACTCATGAAATGAAGCTCACTGTTATCCACTCTAAGTTCTATTTCCATAATTCTACAGATTATATCTGTAAATGAAAAATAAAAAGTTGTGAACAACGTAAAAAAAGCTTTTTAGACTTACAGATGTGCTATCTCACTCAGGCCTATGGCTTTCTTTTGTATAATATAAATCTCAACAATTACTGCTTTACAGGAAATGAAGTAGTTTTGTTTTTTTGTTTAAATTTATCTTCAAGCCATTGACACATTTGCTCAGAGTTGAATCCACACCAAAGAAACACAATATAAGGATACGGAGCAGCTGCGCTAGGCTTTATTTGGTCTCGATTTTGTAATTGCAGTGGTCAAAAGTGCTACTGCAAACCAAAAAAATACTGAATTGGACTGCAAGTTGCAGGAATTATCCCAGCATGAAGCCTGACAGATGCTTCATCTCTTGGTCAGAAAGAGATCTATGGTCTTCACTGTGAGAAACACTATGTTTTGGCACCATATAAGTGCTATTCCCATGCTCTCAACAGCAAGCTGCACTGGCAGAGAGCTACAATGTGCTTTATTGTGAATTTTTTACCACTGCTCTTTATGCTAAAACACTATATATATCCCATGAAATGTTTATCCATTGTAAAAATTTGGGAAAAAATACTTTGAAACTAACAAAACTTTGCCAAACCACATATTTACCTCACAATTTTTCAGTTTGAACACAAAAGGGCAAAATAATAAATTTCTCAGTGTAAAATTTTCTTCAGACTCAGAAAATAACACAAAAAATTTATGCGTGCAGAAAAATGAGGAATAAGTGGTTATTTTTCATTAATTCCGTGGTGCTATGAATATCATTAATTAAATGGTACAACTTTTCAACTCTAAGTAGCTGTTAATTAGTGGTTTCCAGTCTCTGGCAAAGCTCAAAGCCATTTCTCTTTATCTAATCTGCCTGTATGATACACAGGGAAAAAAGTAAAAAATCAGAAGACAGTATGAGAATGAATAAGATATGCCATACAGACGACTTTTCCCAATCCGATTTAACGACTTCTGTCATAACGTTAATCAGGCCACGTTAGTGCCACTGCAGATAATATCCTTGGGGGTGCTGAGTGTAAAATCCTCCTTTTTCCAGTTTGCTCTTTGCACAGCCTTACTTTTGCTGAACACAAAAAAGAGAGCTAGCTAATCATCTGTAAAATACTTAAAATTCACTGTTATGTGGTTAGCGTCAGCTCTCGCAGGACTCAAAGCTGGTTTCACTGAAGTCGTGTGTTCTTTAATCTGGGATGACAGAGGACTTTTGGCATGATCCCATATGACTCAACCCAGTGGGAGACTCAGCGCTGATTTAAATGGAATGGGATCCATGAAAGCAAGTTAGAAGCTCACTTCAGTACACCTTTTGGTCAGGAAGCAATGCCATTAAAAACTGTTCCTCCTTTTGTGAGGGCAGCTGTCCTGGCTGAGGGTGGGCATGTTCACACCAGTATTGACATAAAAAAAAGAAACTCTCATGAGTTCATGTCACATTATATTGAGTGTTCAATAAAGACATAAAAAATAAACAAAACCAAACCCACACACCCGCTGCCTGTCCTCAGAGTTTTACAGGATTTCCCCTCATGTTGTACGTTCTATTGTACGTCTCCAGCACATTACTGATGTTAGAGATTGAGGGTATAGACACCTGTGAGAGTTCTCCACCTACAAATGCCTATATTTAATTTTCTTTTTCCACTGGTGCTGGAAGCAAAGCTTATCATTATTTGAACAATGAAAACGTACAGAAAAAGCTGCCAGGAAAATCAATTTAAATCCCCAAAGTCTGAAGAGACTACAACACACAGAAAATGAAAGAAAAATGGAGAAAAATAAAAAAGCTCTAGTCTGGCTTATTTTATCTGTTTGGTAATGCTTCTATTCAGGTACCATATTCTTCACATACAGTATCAAAAACCTACTGATTATTGAGGGGAATGGCATTTTACAGAAATCGCACAATCTAACCTTGTCACGTGGGTGTGCTGCTGCAATTAGCTGTTTCAAAACAATACACTTAACTGAACAACTTCCGTAAAGACTAATCTAATCTTTCTGTTCCCATCCAGTTTTCCTTCTCCCTCCTTCTGTTCTGTTATGTCATGCTATGTTCTGTTATGTCCTGTTACGTTGCTATGTTATATTACTTTCTATGTCTGTAGCCCTTAAGGGATGCATAATGAGAATAGCTGCACAAATGAGAAAGCAGAAAACACAAAGCAGTAAGTGTAGATTTAGGTAAAGTGACAGCTGCCATTAGAGATAAGGTAATTCTCCTAAAAGGCTCCAGCAGAGATTTAAAAACTAGCCCATACTGTCAGGCTGCCAAAGAAAGAAAAAGGCTTGTTTCCAGGTATTTTTCTATTTTTCTACATTATTCTTGGGGTTTTTTTTGTTGTTGGTTTGTTTTTTTTTTGTTTTTTGTTTTGTTCTTTTTTGGTGGGATGATTGGTGAAATTCACAAAGAATTTATCCTCATCTTTCACTTACACCTTCCCATAAATAACAGAGGGAGGGAAGGAAGAACCAAAAATCCTCTTTTACTTTTAGGAATACAGTTTTTTATTCCTGTAGATCCCCCAAGCCAACCTGCTCCCGCCTTTTCTTGTCACGCTCCATAGAAAAAGAAAGCACAAGCAAGAAACATGCCCAAACATGGTGAACTTGAAAAATACACATTCTCCCTTTTGTGAACACCAGTAACAAAATGACTAGAGTCAATCAAGCTCCACCTAAACATAAAGAAATACTATTACAGTGAGCTAGGAATTGGGAGAATTTAGGAAAGACTTCATTAAAATTTCAGGGACCTCTCAACAGACTGAACCTGCCTTTTCCCCTGTGGGTACCTATTGGGTTAGAACCATGATCTGTGGGCACTGAATACTTTTCATTGGGGATTAGAGTTTGTCTGTGCATTGCTTTGAATATGTTTTTGCAGGGAGATACTATCACTGACAATTCTTGAACCTTAACCCATCACATATTAATAAAGAGCATTATTCCATAAACTGTTGGTGTGAGTCCTTCACAGGTGTTAGCATTGCTGGCAGAAGGTGACATACTCGAAAAAGATGGAGAGACCCACTGAGGGGTCACAAAGTGGGAAGACCCACTGAGGGGGTCTCCCTCATGCAATTGCTCCGTGTCCCTGAACAAGGCAGTCAATCTGCCCTCTGATCCAGAGGACCGTTCGGTGAAGGGTCCCCATATCCGGATGCCGATGGGTTGATGGCACACAAGGGTCTCGTCTTTCCTGTGGGCTGACAGACTAATCAAGCACTAGGGGGGTTGAGGAAATCTCCCTTTTTCACAACACATCCTTATCATGGATTAATAGCCTAGAACTATAAGCTGCAGCAGATAGATATGAAGAAAATAACAAACTGATTAAGTAAATCAGAGCTGATCTACCTATCAGTGTAATTGCCTAGGATTTTCACTTGAAAGGTGGAAAGTTTAAATAGCCACCTTAAAAGACCAAATTACCTAGGAATAATAATTACTATGAATGCTTCAAACACAATGAAATCCAGCTTTGATCCGATTTGACTACTGTGAAGTTTGATAGGAAGGAGCAATTAATACACGCTCTAAGGGGCAAACTCGAGGCAACAAAGATGACTGTGCTGCCTGGAATCTTCTTAATTTTAAATCCTTATATATAATCATCTCATAAAGCTCTTAGTTTTGTTTTGTTGTTTTTTTTTCCTATGTTTTTCAAGTAGTCAGACATTTTTAGTATTATCTTAGCGTTTATTTGTGCTCTAGTATACTTCTGACAAGGGTGTTCATGTGCTTCATCTCCCCATCAGAGATGAACACCACAACTGTGAAATTTTAATGTGCTTTTTGTCATTCTTCTAACACAGACTTGATTTACAAGAAATGTGTATATATGTGACCATTTGGTATCTCATCCATAGAGAGAACTGACCTGCAGTTCTCCTCAGATGTAAATTTTGACTCATTAGACAAATAAGTACATCCTTTGCATATTCCATGCAGTGTTGGTCAAGGCAGATATCACATACATCTATATACACCCACACACAGGGATAGGAGACAAAAACAATTGCAAAAGGTCTTTTTTTGGTGATGTAAACAAAAAAACAAAATTCAAGGAAATGGAGCTCTTAACTGAAGAGACCAATTGAGTACTCTTGCACTTCAGTAAAACAGCCACTCTACTGCAGTCATAAGAGTAGTTTTCAAGTGGGCAAACACCTGGCTGGCACAATTAGAAGGCAAATTTAACCACATATGGCTATCACCTTTCTAAATCCAAGAAAAACCCAAGCATTTTCTTTTTTTTCTTTAATAGATGAGTACATTCCAGAAACAATTTGTATGCCTACCTTTATCTAATGATTCATCCAATGTCAAGGTCATCATATTACAAGCTTGTGCTTAAAAAAACTTATATCAAAATATAAACATATTTACATATGTATTATATATATGATATTAAAATTCTATATTAAAAATATAGATACATATATATGCTTGTGTACATTATTTAATCTGATTCTTAAAATCACAGCTCTAGATCATGCATTTGGTGATAAGACAGTCTCTTTTTTCAAACTTCATAGAAATTTAGAAGAGAGAAAAAAGCTCCTATGTGCAATATCATGGGCAATATCATCTGCTGAGACACATGATTAGACATCTGACAGACTTGAACTGGAATAGTATCACCAGGCAACCAAACCTATTAACCTTTTTCCAGCAGCTGGCTAAATCTAAAAAGCTCAGCAGTATCAATTTATATGTTTGTACAGTCCTCAATGAAATGGAAGTAGAGTGATTCAAAAGGAAAATCATGTGCTGAACTACAATGGAATATTAACAGCCAAGATTAGGAGAAAATTGTGCAGAAATACCAGCACGAATCTCCTGAACTAGGAATTTGAAGATAATTAAGACAAAAATAGTATTTACATATTGTTGGACATCCTCTCAGATGATGTGAGTGTGTATAGATGGTGATAGTATGACAAAGGAAGAAGAGATTTAACCAGATGTTTCAGGAATGGAAACACAAAATAGCTAAGAAACTAAGTCAGTGTCCCTATATATAAAAAATATGGAGTTAAGAAGTTCTAGACTATTAGATTTAAAGACATAGGAGTAAGCACTTTTAAAAGGCTTCACATACTGCAATGGCATGACTGTACTCAAGGAAAAGGGTGACTCACATGTTAAAGGGCAAAACTTGGCCCAAATTTTTGTTACCCTTGTGCCATACCACAGATGCAAAGAGAAATACTAGTGAAATAAATGGAAAATCACATGTATTCAAAACTGAAGAGTGGTTTAATACTAAGCTTTTTTTCTTTTCTTCATAGAACTAACTGCTGGAAAGAGACAAATCTTTAACTGGTTTTGCTTTCCTTCCTTGTCCAACTTTTTCTTTTCCTTCCCCTTCTTTATTATTTGCATACTCCTCTGAAAATAAATTGTAAAGTTGAATAAATCTAAAAAATAGAAAACAATAGCCTTACTCATAATGTCAGTGAAACGGCTCATGCTTCTAGTATTTTTGAGCAGATTTTTTTGGTCGTTTTCATTCTCTCTCTTTTTTTTTTTATATGACAGGTGATTATCAGCTCTGATTATCATTTGTATTCTTTGCTGCTAGCAGCTGTCAGGCTTCTTATTCTCAGTATGGATGACCTATGAAATAAGTTTTTGAAGTCTGAAGAACAAGAGATCTGCATGTGGCACACACATGTACAGATATCTGAAGAGAGAAATTGGTATTTTTCAGAACGTGAGCATGTTGACAGGCAAAGTTGAGCAGCCTGTATGTTTAACACTGACTGGGCGCTTTCTACCTTTCTACCCCAGTGCCAGAACACCGGCCCAATTTTTTTTTTNNAGAACCCCGGCCCATTTTTTTTTTTTTTTTTTTTTTTTACTCTTGAGCAACCATAAGTACTGCAGCAAAATACTATTGTTTAACGCTGCAATGTGCAGCATCTAGGAGACAGAAACACTGTAAAGAGTCAATCTGAGCCTTAGTTCCTTCAGAAAGAAAAACCTGGGGAAAAGATTCAGGACAAAATGATGGCTTAGGGAAAACAAATTCCCTTCCTGCTGTCTTACTGCTCACAGGAAAATAATGAGAGGTACTATTCCTGCTGTAGCAAGTCTGCTGCATGTTAACAGATAAAGTGTCACTGGAACTGCAGTTTGTTCAGCCTGGAAAGAGAAGGCTTCAGGGACACCTCCTAGCAGACTGCCAGTACCTAAAGGGGACCTAAAAGAAATCTTGAGAGCAGCTTCTCACAAGGACATGTAGTGATAACACAAGGAATGTCTGTAAGCTGAGGGAAACTAGGTTTATATTAGACACTAGGAAGAAATTCTTTTCTGTGAGAGTGGTGAGACTGGCACAGGTTGCCCAGAGAAGCTGTGGCTGCCCCATCCCTGAAAGTGTTTGAAGCTTTGTTAGAAGGGGCTTGGAGCAGCTTGGTGTAGCCCATGGCAGGGCGATTGGAACTAGATGGTCTTTAAAGTCCCTTCCAAACCAGTGATTCTCTGGTTCTAAGCAGAGCAGAGACCACAGAGATTCTCCGTGTTGTGCAGCCGGTGAAATCCCTACTCTGTCTTGCTATTAGTGTCCCCCAGTAGCACTAAGCCCACCTAAGTCTGTGTCATGACCCTTTTCACTGTGGACAGCAATGCAGCTACACTGAGGGGCTAAAGGGGCAGAGATGCTCCGGCCGGCTCCACCCCTTCCTGTGCTTCCAGAATATTTGCATTAAAGCAGCAGCATGGTACACTGCTAAAGCTGTCCTCGGTTACAAAATCTGTTCTATTACATATTCATGATACAGACCAGTACTTTTGCACACAATGACAATAAGAAAACTAAAGCTTGAATTTAAGGTGTAAACATTATATAATATATCAACATTAGGTTTATATTAGCAATATCTTGGCAACTGTACTGATGTTTATTGCTTCAGGCGAAAATGGACTATCACATTTTACCTTTCCTCTGTACTTTCAGTGTTGAATATTAAAATAGATCTAACAAGCAGTTTAGACATACGCATTCACATTTGCTCCATTAACTCTAATAAGTGACCTCGTACAAGTGATGTATATGAGGTCCTACAGCAAATCAAAACCAATATCAGATGTCAGGTGTTTTCTGTCACTGTTCCCACATCTAACCCAGTAGATCACTGTGACCTTAGACAAGTAATTTAATCTGTTTCTATTTCATGTTCACATGTTAATGGACCTGAATGAAATTGCAGTGAAACAGAAAATAGTTTGCTATTATTCTGAAATATTCCTGCGTTAAAAACATTTAACATAATGATGCCATAAAAGAACTGATGTAGGACTGCTGCAAAGCTGGAACACAGATTTTTGTGATCATATTGCCTGTAGTAGATGATACCTTGAGGGTTCTTCCTGTTTATGAGGTGATAACCATTTCCTAAGTCATATAACTTTCAGGTTTATTATGCAAGGATACAAATATTCCAGTGTTAACGGCAAGAGCTCTTGGGGCATTACATAAAAAATTGGTTCTTCTTTTCATAATCAATCATACCCTTCTTGATTCCAGCATCACTGCAACAGACACTGTGTTTCTATTGTTCAGAGAAGTTAAGCAACACGGACAAAAACAGACAGATTTTATTTTGCATTTGATCTAAGAGGTCCATGGAACAAGATGCATAATGCTCCAGCATGTACAGCACACAAGGTTTGCTGACAGAAGAAAACCTGTGAATGAAGCCATATATTATTGAAAACAGGCACACTCTAATCCTGAAATAAAAAGATCTGGTCCTTTAATAGTCTGAGGGATATCTGCAAAAAAACAACTTTTATGCAGCCTAAGTAGGTAGGATGATCGTAAATTTCCACTTCAAATTTGAGTATATGATGAACCAAAGTTACATTTAATGTTTAAAAATATAATTCTATATTGTGGAGACTGATAAGTTTGGTCTGGAAAAAAGATGTCTTCCAGAGAGCAACCCTGATTTACAATTGCAACATGAATACACTAAAGCATTCTGCTTTTTTCTGTGAATTTTCTTTTTTCTGCTGAGACCAGAAAGTAAGGAAAACCTTCAGTATGATAGGAGAAGGGAAACAATTCTAAGCAAAGATTTTATAGGGAAATTCCCTTGTTTAGTTTTAAAAAGACAGCTTGTACACTTTCTGTCAAAAAAAAAAAAAGATCAGCTTCCATGAAAAAGAATTTTTTTAATCAGTCTTTGCCTTTCTGTATTTAGCTGCTTTCCAGGAAATATGTATATAATACATATAGTTTCAGTGTGCCTGTTTATTCTTTTTTAAAAAGAATCTTACTGTTCAGTTTCAGGTGGGAACACTGAAACCAACTTGCTGGACAGTGACAATATTGAGTACATCCTTACTGACCTCAGACAAAGTACCTTCAGCAAAGAATATTTGCTATGACTCCTGGTAGGAGATTCTGGAGGCTGAGGATTCACAAGGTGACATCATGCCATGTCCTCTACTGTCTTTCTAAGCCCACAGAAAGGTCTAAACAGGAGACTTTCATACCTTATTTGTAAAGTGATGGGATGTCAAATGCCATTCTTATTTTGGAGGCTCTGCTGTAGCTCTCCCTCAGACAAGCACAATATAAGTTACACAGCTCAGCTGCAGCCTGTCAGTTCATTTTAGTACTTAATGTCAAGAGCTTATACAGTGTTTTTCATGTCTAGTACCATGTATAATTATTCAGGCTTTCACTGTTCCTATAATACAGAAAAAAAATTTTTCTTTCCTTCACCATAGTACTGTAGAATCATAGAATGGTTTGGGTTGGAGGAGACCTCAAAGATCATTTATTTCCAAATCCTTGCGATGGGCTGGCCATGTTCCACTATACCAGGCTCAGAGCCCCACCAAATTAGCCTTGAACACTTTCAGGGATGGGACAGCCACAACTGCTCTGGACAATATGTATGCATTGCAGTATTTTGTTACATCAGTCCACAAAACATTTATTTTTCTTTCCTTCTTTTTTTGAGAACACAGGAGCTAATGTTTAATCTTCCCACCTTTTTAGGTTGAAGGATGTGAAAATTTAGTGCAGATATTTGTTCCCATGATAGATTTCCTTCTCAGCATGCAGTAATGTGAAACCAAACACTCATTTGGTTATAAATCCACTCGGAGGATTTGCAAAAGTAATTCCCCCCAGCAAATGTATGAAAAGCTCAAGATGGATTAAATTGAAACCTAAATTATTCTCTGCTAACATTAGTGTTCCCCTAAGAAATACACCTTCCATATTTGTCTGTGTGTGTGGGGAATGAGACCTGAGGACCAGCACCAACAGTCTCACTCAGCTGCAGTGAATGCTCTGCCCCTTCGTTTCCTGAGCAGACTGTTGAGACATCTCAGCATCAGACACAGGATCTGAATCTAAGGCAGACAGGTAAATTTCTATTCCAGTTGTCAATGCCAATAGAGAAAAACAGGAGGAAAAAAAAAGCAGCAAACAAGGCTTAAAAATATTCACATAATAGAATAGGATGGCTTGGGTTGAAAGGGACATTAAAGATCATCTAGTTCCTCCCCCCTGTCATTGGCAGGGATGACACCCTCTAGACCAAATAGCTTGGAGTCCCATCAGCCTTACCTAGAACATTTTCAGGGATATGCCATTACAACGTGAACTTGTCCTGATAAAATATGAACTTGTCCCTCTCACCATCTGTTTTATGTTTAAGCTTTTTTGGCAAGCCTGAAAGAAAGACGTTCCAAATTTCCTATATAGAACTTTGATACTATATATACTAAAACAATTTAAAATAAGAAGGAAGGAGTTTAAATTCTGAAGGTTTCTGATGCAAGACATCTGAGTTCTGTCTCACCCAGCTCTGAGTACCATTACTCTAAAAGGAACAAGGAAAAATATTCTTTAGTTCTAGCACTCAACCCGAGAATTTAGTTGCAGAGAAATCTAGAGATATTCATGCTGTGCCTGGCAAGACAGGTGCCTGCTCTTGCGAGCTGGATAAATGAAGAAGATGAGAGAAAGAAGTCTTCACAGACAGGTAAATAATCCTTGTGCTGACATTCTAAGATATAATTGAACCTGGACAAGAGGATAAAGCAAAATAAAGTTTATAACTCCACAGAAATAAGGTGGAATTATCTTATGCAATGAGTTAATGACTAATGCAGAAAGTTTTAAGGTGTGATTCATCTAATTATCGCATACACATGGTTACAATAGGTCAGAAAAATTCCCCTAAAGAGCCCAGTTTTCTCCATAGATGATAAATGCAACCTAATGGGATTACCACAGACGGAATAATCTCCAGGAAATATAATGAAATCTGATATTGGTACCTGCACTGAAAAATTCTTTATAGGTTTTGCTTAGAGATATTTGGGGAATATTTTCTTTAGTTTAAAAAATATTAGATTTCTTAAAAACAACTTTATTTGCAGATTCATGGAATAAATCTCCTCAAACATCTAAATAAAATATATTTGGGTTTATGAATGAAAAATTAGTACCAATTTCTTCATAAATCTAAAGTAGATTCATTTAAAATAGTTATGAGAGGAAATCAACTACATGACCTAGTACAATGAAAAATAAAAACAAATATATACTTCCTAGCTACAATTGCAAGGACTCTAAAGACACATTAAGGAAATATGAATGAGTATGTTTCAGAACAACTATGAAAGGAGAAATACAAAAGTATACAAAAGAATCAGTCACTTAGAGAAACTGCATGTAGTTTCTTTTTTTATTATTTTTATTTTTCTTTTTTTCCCTTAGTAACAAAAAATAACACCCCAGGTCATATCCAGGTGAGCAGTAGCATCAGATAATAGCCATAAACCTGAATACTTTTTGACTATCCTGGACATAGCATAGACCATTCCTATTTTCCTGTCCCTTTCCTTCCTCATGCACTAGGAATTCCAATGAAAACTGCTGGATATATCAAGAATATATTCACCCAATATATTCACCCAGGCAGGAGCAGGAAGGTGATTATAAATCAAAGCATCTTCTGGCAAGTCAGAACACACTTTGGCAAAAGAAATAAAGGAAGTTCTAATGCTGCAAAAGGAAGCAGATGTGTACATTGCTGCGATAGCAGAGAAATCAACTGCCTATTGATATTGTTACATCACACCGCAGTCAAAGAGGCTCAGTGGCTGGATTAACCTTGACCCAGATTAGTCTGGGTTAATGTCAACTGCAGCAGGGTCTAAGCTTTCAGATTCTCTTTGAAACAACACTGCTGCTCTTGCAAGTGAACATTGGTGTGAAATATTTCTGAGGCAACGCCAGCTGAAGGTCCTCTGATAGCTGTCAGAGGGCTCGTGACCCCTCCTGACTTGCACACAGGCAGCAAGACTATGATTAGCTGTACATTTTCCCCAGAATACCCTTCTGGCTCAGCAGGCTAAGACCCCTTCTCACAGCTGGTATCTACAAACTGGGTAAAGAATTAGGATTTCTCCACCAGCTCTTTCCCTCACTTTGATACAAGTCAGAGTCACAGTAAGCACAAATTCACAGCTCTGAATCTGTATCTTGAAGTGTTTCAATTGAGATTTTCCTACCTGGGGCCAGCTGTGCCAGCAGGGGCAGTATATTGGGATAGTGCCTGGACTGGAAGCATCAGCATTGTCCCTGATAAGCTCGAGGCATGTAGAAAAGTGTTCTTATAGGGTGCTGCAGATGTATTTATTGGTAGCTCAATGACTGCAAAATAATTCTTCATACCTGGTGTGCAGATCTACAGCTGAAGAGGTGACAGAGGTGTTCTGTACAGTTAGGGAAGAGATGCAGAGCTTTTAGGGTGCCTAGGAGCAATCAAATGAACTACATAGAGGAAATACCTCTTTTCTTTCACTTTGTACATGGAGCCAAAGGTGACCACATTGCAGAGGTCTAAAACATTAGTACATATATCCCACATCAGCAGTTTTTGAAAGCAGAGCTCCAGATTTTCTTTTTCCTAAATCAATTGAAAATATAAACCTGGCACTACTACTTACATTACTTTATTTTCTTTCTAGTGGGCTTCATTTTCTGAAATGCAAATCCAAATGACTTTATGTCATTAGTTCTTTAGAGTAAATATATTTGTGGAAAGTAATTATTCATTATTAATACAACACATATATGATCACTCTTTTGTTTAAATTAGATTTTAAATTATTTGCTAACAGAGTGATTGCAAAATATTTCTGGCTAATGGCCTTAAACAACACAAGTTTCTGCTTCAAGGGACAAAATCACAGGCAGTTAAAGTCAAGACAGCAGAGAGGATGGATATCTTCCTCCAAAACAGGGCCAAGGGAAAATGTATAAGCGCTAGCTAATGTGCTGCTGATTCATATTAGGACTTGGCTGAAACCATGTGTATTGGATTAGTGTAGCAAGATTTTGGTAGGAGGGGGACTAAAAAGGGTGGCTGGTGTGAGAAGCTGACAGAAACATCCCCTGTGTTTAATGTAGCTGGTGCCAGAGGGCTCCAAGACAGAGCCTCTGCTGCCCAAGGCTGTGTCCACCAGTAGTGCCCCAGGAATAAAATATCAAACATTAGAAGCATTCAATAGAAGAACCAGGGACAGGTCACTCAGGACAAATAGTCTGATCAAGTGTGCATGGGTGGGGTTAGGAAAATATGGTGAGGGACTTGCAGGGCAACAAGCAGGGCTTTGTAGGAATTTCAGGAACAAAGGGAAAATGAATGAAATACGTGCCCACTGCTGAAGGTGGCCTGGGGCCTGGGACCACCCATTGCTGAGGGTCAGTGTCATTACAAGGGCACCCTAGACTGTCTTTGTAGAGGAAGCAATCAGAACTTCCTGAGGATGGAGAAAAGCAAATATATCTGGGAAGCAGTTTCAAAACAGAAGTAATTTCTAATGTTGAATTCTAATCCATTCCATGATACCAGGCACCTATGAAGTTGCAGAAAGCTGATAGGTATTAAAAAAAAAAATAAATTATATTTTTATATTTTTTTGAAATGACAATATATTTTATTGAGATATTCTTAAACACTTCTGAAGTTTTGCTTAGTAAGAGAACAAATGACGCAGGGAAGCTCCTACACTGATTGTCATCAAGCCTCTTTCCCAACATGGTTCAAAGGCAGAAAAAAAGAACCTATCATGTGATATACCCTAAACAAACTACACTTGTTTGTGCCTGGAAGCTACAAAAATAATTGTAGTCACCAGGTATTTTCACAGTTCAAAAGCTGCAAGAGGCTGGAACAGCTTTCTTTTATTGAGAAAACTAGACATCTTTATAAGATTTTTCCCATAAATAAAGTAAATAAATTGATGAAATTTCACAGCTTTTGAAAGAGAATGAAAACATCATAAATATATGCCTTAAGAGATTTTGTTTTTATATTTATATTAGGATAGATGTCGTCCCACCCTTTCTTTTCTCCTAGAAACCAATTTTTTTTCAATTAATCACAAAATATGTTGCCAGAAGCAATTCTAAAGGCTAGTTCCTTCAATATATATGTTCAAACTCCTTAGAAAAAAAGCCATTTCTAGTGATTTTTCTTATTGTTTTTGAGTTTGTCCTACATATTATGGTGCATGACACTAAAGCAGCCTGTTTCTTTTAAATTTAAATTACAATTCATAAAATATATTCAACATATTTTAGCAACTAACAACCTAATCTGTATCTGGTCATTGCAATATAATGGAATGAATTATTATTTAGCATGTCTGGTTTTCTTCTAAGAGAAGTAGGCATTGCAAAATAAAGAATGAAAATTTACCTGGTACAAGGCTCATTTATTAGGTGACATTAACATATATTTTTCTTCTCTCACCTTCTGCCTTTGATTTAAAAAGAAACAGAGGTGAATGAACGAGGCAAAGGAAATGCAGTGTGGATCAGTTTACATTCTGATGTGTGTACTTAGTGAATTGTCTAGAGAATAACCCTGCTTATTTATATAAGAATACTTAGAGAGTAAGAAACCATCATTACCCAGGAAGGAAGATGATATCTTACAATAGTCAATAAGAAATAATACCAGCATATTTTTTTTATTTTTGCATAAAGTCATCTCTGAAACTTCTCTTAAGGAAACACCTGTCAGAGCCCATTTTCTGGCATGCAGTTCATTTGACATTATTTTTTGAATACAAGGTTATTCTGTTATCAATAACTATATCATCCTCTGTACTGAAAATATGTTCTTTTCACATAATTGAACCTCATTATTACCAAGGCTTACTGTATTGTCTTACATAACAAAAGGTTATTTCAGTTAATGGTAGTCAAGTCTTCTCCTCTGACTGGAGAACTCTGAATTCTTATTTACTTAGAGTGTAGTAATTTCCAGCTAAACATTTAGAAATACAAGCCATCCTTAACTCAATAATCATGTTAGGATCATAAAATAGTGTTTTGAAAGTGCATTGAAAGAATGATAAATTCTCTGTTCATCTGATTGGGTTGCATAAAACAGGTCACTCAAGCGATAAAGTTATGGGATGAAAACATGTTGCAACATTAAAAAAGTCCTGTCTTCCACCAAGCTGGTAATTTTAGCTCATGTCATAAATTCACGAGAGTAGCAAAATCAATTTCAAGATGTTGATTCTGCATATCTGCCATTGTAATCATCTACTGATCGATCTTTTCTTTCCCTTGTGGCTTTCCTGGACTTTCATTTCCAAGATCGAGTTGTTTGTTGTTTTTTTTTAAGGCTATTTAACTCACAGTTCTATTTATCTTATTTGGAAAACATTTTCTTTCCCAATTTCTGTAAGATGATGTTTGTTTCAGAGTGTATTGTCTCAGTAGAAGCGTTTCTTGTTGGTTATTTGATAGATTGCTCTGTGATGACACTAACGAGAGCAGTGGGGATGGGTAAGACTGGCAGCTTATGCACCAGAATAAACTACCATGAAGGATAATGCAGGTTATTGGACAAAGCAATTTAGAAATTCTGCAGTTAATAGGAATAAAGAACATTTGGACAGACTAGATAGAGTCCAAACAACAATTTTTCCAGCAGACTTTACCATTCACCGTAACAGATTACACCAGAGCCTTTGAACCTTGTGCGGGTGTTGGTTTGGAAAAAGTTAATTTTCTTTATCTGGTACAGGGCTGTGGTTTGTATTTGTGTTGAAAATAGTGTTAATAACACAGGCACGTTCATGTGAGCAGTGTCAAGGCCCTTGCTTCTCCTCACCCCACCCCTCTAGCAAGGGGGCTGCAGGTGCAAAAGTAGTTGGGAAAGGACACAGCTGGGACAGCTGACTCTGACTGACCCAAGGATTATTTCAGACCATATGGCATCATGCAAAACATATAAAATCAGGGTAAGAAGTAGGAAGGAGGGGAAACGTTCAGAGTGATGATGTTTGTCTTTCCAGGTCGTCATTACAAGAACCCTGCTTTTATGGGAAAGGCTGAATACCACCATGCTGATGGGAACTGGGGAAGGAATCCCTTGTCTTGCTTTGCTGGTGCATGTCTCTATCTCAATGCATGAGTTTTCTTGCTTCTACTTTGCCAATTCTCTCCTCTCTTCCCATTGCAGGGAGTGAATGAGAAACTCTATGGGACTGGGTTGCTATCTGGGCTTAAATTACAACAGTCTCCATTAAAATTTCTTGTAATTTTAAATTTAGCCTGCATTTTTATATTTCAAATATTTCTTTTTATTTCAGTGCTATTTTCTACTAAATTTCTTTGTCACTTAGATCAGCAGTGATCGTGTTTATATTAATAGCAGTTGGAGATGAAAATTTTGAAATGTATATGAGAAAAAAAAAAGAAAAAAGAAAGGATTTTATAAAACTGAAAACCAGTATAAAATGCTATGAATAAAACCATGAATCAGAATAAGTGTCTTTAATTTAATCACAGGCATTAAAACATAATCACATAGAAACCCCAGTCTGATTTTTAACTGAGTAGCTGCAGTTTTAATTCATAACAATAGACCTGGCTGTGTAGTTATGATTTCAAGTTGCCTTTTCTTATCAGTGGAAACCTTGCAGAATAAAAAGAAAATAAGAAAAGGTAAAATATGGCATTTTGCTGTTTTTCAGTTGTAGAATTGATCTTAGTGCTAGGAAAGACCTTCATGGTTCTTCAGCCTGGTTGCTTGAAGAACACAGATTATAGAATTTCACGCACTAAACTGAGACTAGCGATTCTACAGCTGGTTTCATCTGCTTTAATCCACCACTCTTTCATGTCTTCTCTATGTTTCTCTTTCCTCCCTTCTGCTACCCCCGTGACTTCTCATTTCATCAACTTATTTCAGTACTTCAGACAGACACTGCACTAAACAAAAAATATCAGCATTTCAGTAATAAATGATAACATCTGAGTGCAAGTGCCAAACAGAATTAAGACATGAAGGAGAATACACGGATTAGGATATGAGAAAAGAGTCAAGGAGAAACATAAAGAGTGGGGCCATAGCTCCTGGCTGCTGGTAGACCCAGGATGACAGCTTTGAAGTGACATTTATTTTCCTTAAATTCATCCGGATTGGAATGCTTTCAATTTATTGATTTTTAAAAGTTATTTATTTTATTTTAATGTGTTGAAAGCTGATGTTATTTGGGCCACTGGAAAAGCCCATTTATGTTTAATGCCTGACCTTTCTGTTTTGCAGTGTTGAATTAGAACAAGTGGATATCATGTCCAGCTCACTTAAATCTCTGTGACAGTATTGGTTAAGTTATGCACATCAAAATTTGCCAAGAATCAGATATATTTTTTCTAAAACATCATAGCTTCATCCAGTGATATCAATATCCCCAAACATGAACACATTCCTCAGCAAATACCTTTCTGCTGGAGACACAGTAAATTTTTGACCAAATATGCTTATGTGAAACTAGACTAGAAAGCTAGATTATTTTTTCTTTCTCTTGTTCGTATTCTGGCAATCATACATCCTATTGCATTTAAAGTTGTCTTAGTAGTGATAAGGGAGTGTTGATCTCATCCTCTTGTTTGTCCAGACTAGCAGAAATGTACTTGTGTGTCTGGGTCTTAGAAGTGTGATATTGTTCTAATAAAGGAGATAGGTTGGTACATAGATAGGCAAATAAATCAATAGAAATTTTGACTAAAACCACTGAAAAAGTATTCTAAACCCCAAAACCAAAAACAATGAAAAAGAACGCACTCCCCCCTTTCAAAAGCCCAAACCAACAGAGCTATATTTTACCTCAACTTCACCCTCCCAAACTACTGACAAGAATCCCCTGGTTATGTCAGTTCTGCCTATCTTAGCCAGGAAAAAGGATTAAAGCAAGATAGGGGTGATCAGATGCTTAAAAAAACTTCAAATTCAAATCACAAATTGGAAGATGGTTTTGTTTTGCAAGCTCTGTTTGGTGTTAATATCCCTTGATGTCTTGTTCTCCTTTCAAAGACCGTCATAGGTAAAAAATAGAGTAAATGGCAGCACACAAACCCGCAAATCTCATGCAGACAACAAGTGCAGTGAGAAGTCTGCAATCTTCTGATACCAAAGCAAAGAACATAATTGTGAGAAATTGCTGTAATGAGAGTGTGAACACAGAACACTATGTACAAAAGATACAGGCACAAATGGCTAAATAACAGGGTTCTTGCAAACAACCTGGAAATGGCTCCCTGTGTATTTGAGATGATCCCATGTGAGGAGAATAAAAGCCACTGAGACAGGAAAGAAATAGCAAAGACAAATAAGAACAAAATGAGATTTTTTTCCGTTTAATTGGATAAGTGCGTCTCAGGAAATACAGATACATTCTCCAGGGGTAGGGAAAACAAAAGAAAAGATTAAAAAAAAGGAAACATTATGGCAGAAGAAATACAATGGTTACAAACCTTTATGATCCTTAAAACAGCCACCATCTCCTGCAATATTTGTCTGTCCTGTCCTTGGCTCTAGAATACTATTTAAACTTAGGTAATTTTATTGCCTGCTTTCAGAACAGAGGGAACTGTAGAAACCTTTTAATGGTATATATAGCTGTCCAAAATGTCCAGAAATATTGATGTGGAGAAAAAAAATAAAATTAGAACCCCCCGATTTTTCTCTAAGAGACAGGTTTCCTGTTGGTATCTTCAATCTCATTCTATTTAGTGCTCTCTGGAGCTTTTAAGTGTTAAGTAATCTATCCATAAGTTTTTTGTTTTGTGATTTTTGTGTTGCTTTGTGTGATTGTATCTGAATAACTCATTCAAAATCCAATTTGTCTACCTGTCTTCTCTCTGCACTTCCACAGTGTGCCAAAGGATACATCTTTCTAGTTATTTTCAATGCTTTCTTGATAACATCCTGAACAGGATATTAACTGGAAATGGAAAGAATAGAAAACTGTGCTGAAAACTTTGATATTTGGTAAAAAAGATACTTAAAATCTTCAAAACCACTAGGGTGGTAATGACCCAAGCACTTCTTACTAGTGATGTCAGCAGAAAACCATGTTTCTGTACTAGCAACAGAGACACAAATCTTTGTGTGCTTGCTCTAGTTACACAACTTTAGGCCTACGAATGTGGCAAGGATTTGCTAAAAGACTATGGATGTTGTCTGACCCTGAAAAATTGCATGTAGTCTGAATACCAGGTGTCTTCCAGGTGCTTATCTGTGCTGGCAAATTTACTCTGAAACACCTATGGATTTGCAGGTCTGGGTCAACATAACCTCAGTGTCTGACGTAAATATGTTCATCCCCTCTAAAATCAATCAAACCAAACTATTTTTGTGTTTCTGACTTGTTTCAGTCTGTTTGGAAAATGCCTGTGAAAAATCAAACAGTTTAACTGCTCAGTTGTTAGGTGCTTCCCTGACATGATTACCTTCCTCCTAAAGAGTTTCCAGACAGTTCAGGAAATAGAGAAGGCCAGAGACCATTCCCAGGAGGTAGTCTGCAGGCAGTTTTGGAATACAAAGACACGCTTAATATGCTAGTATAGATGTAATTTATTTGATCCTGGTCGAATCCCTTGTTCCTTCCATTTTCCTTCCTGCAAAATGGAATAACAGGATTTTTCCAGCTCTCCAAAATATACAGATGCATCCCTAAACAGCTGGCTAATACATAGCTGTGAGGGTTGAAATGGGAAAATAAGGGTGATTTGTATCAGTTAAGCATATGGGTTTTCAAATTAACTGCTTGAAAATGCACATTTGAATGCAAGGAAGAACTAAGCACTTCTGAAGTTTGCACCCTATTTCATGTTTGCCTGTCTTCTAACTTCAACAAAGACATAATGACACCAACATTTCTCTCCGTATCAGCTACTTCCACTAATAGAGCTGTGAATCAAGAACTGGGGAAGTCTGTGGATGTTTTGGAAGGCACTGAGGAATTCTAAACTCTGCCATGAATGATGGAGAACTATTGACACTTGGTGTGCTGCTGGCTTCTTTGAGGTCTGGGTATCATACATTCCTAACAAGAATAAAGAGTTGTTTACGAAATAAGCTTGTTCCACAAGACAGGTTCTCAAACAGCAGGGCTAAAGATAAATAAGCCTGGGCTGAATCTAGACAAAATAATCCCCTCAAAATGTGTTTCCTTAAAGTCTGTTTCACACCTATTCAAGACCTTCCTTGCATATGCTACAGGGAAATCCAGAAAAAAGAGCCAACCCAAAGGTACTTCTGGGAATCCCCAACACATGGAATGAAACACGTCGCAAAGGTATAAGCTTGAATATCTCTGGATTTCTCTAGATTTTCAGTAATTGTCAATAATTGAAATACCTATTTTAATAAATATACAAGTTCCCTTACACACTTCAGCTTAGCCATAGCCCATCTGGATATAAGCTTTTAGAAGAGTTGCTGATGGTCACTTTGATGCTCAATTCTGATTCCAGCACACTCCTGACCATTTCTGATATTACCTTAATGGTGAGTGGCTAATAAAAGCACACTATCACCTCTTAACCCACTGAGCAAGAGGCAGTGTGATGGTGCTGGCAGCCTTTTTCAAATTTATATTGTACACGTTACACATGCATCTGGGTTATTACAAGCTCCCTGTTCCCATCAACAACAGTAATTGCAAGCTATTTCTATAAAGTCCATTGAATTGGTACATTTCAATAATGCCCCAGAAAGAAGGCTACTCCAACTACTGTATATATTTCTGTGGTTTATGAATCAACTTTATGATTTTAATTTTGGAACTGTTATTAAAGAGACAGATTGCATTTAATAACAATTTTAGTATTGCCTGATGCTCTAACCAGCAAGCAATAAAGCAAACTAAAATTAAAACAGGAATCTACTGCTAGGAGGCAAACACATACAGAAGGTAGTGGATTGTTGTTCTAACCTTCATAAAATATCAGCAGACACAGTACTTCTGTCACTGTGGTGCTTATTCCCATGGCTGCAAAAACAAGCTGCGTGTACTGGGACTCATTTTTCCAATTAAAAACAAAACCCCTTTCTGTGGCTCTGTCTTATGCTTAGGTTTATCATGAAGACTAGCTGCACGAATTTTGTACACTCAAGTCCATTCATGCCCAAAGTATCTGTTATTTTTACATGTGGCTTTTGCTCACTCTTCAGCAGAAATGCAGAATTTATAACAACAGAATTAATTTCTGAGTTGTTGATGCCATAGATAGGGATTATTTCTCAATCACAAATGTTCTGAATTAGGACTTCTGCATTGGCCATAGCTCAGCAGTAAATGATACAGTTGAAAAAAGGTTTTTAGATAACATTCTACTCCATCCTTATGCAAGCACTTATTTCCTAGTACATTAGAATTAAATCAATGATAATATTTATCTTTGCACGGCGAAACATTTTATATTCCTCAAGGATCTCAGCTTACCTGGAATACATTAGGATTCATGAATCTCTTGTATGCAGAATTTAAGATGAAAGATCTCATGGAAACAGACTCCCTCAAGATGACTGCTATGTTCTGTTCAGGCCAAGAGTTAGAATTAATAGGTCGAATTCACATGATCTTATTCTTGGTTTCACACCAGGGCCAAACTGATCAATGATATGGTTTTGGAAAAAGTCAGTGTATAACCTCCCAGGCATGGGAGGTGTGTGGGGCATTGGGGTGTTAAAATGGCTGGTGAGTTAACATGGGTAAGGACCAAATTCCAAAAGTCAACTTGATGTTTTGTTTGGACTTTGAAAATATTTCACAGTATGGATAAAGGTCATTCTGTATGTATTAACTACTGTACAGAGGATGGTCCTGAGAATATTTAAAAAGTTAAAATTAAACCCTTTAGAAAAAGCCTTTTACATGATATTGTCCCATTGAAGCCTCACCCATTCACACATGGAAGCTGTAAAAAGGTCAGTTAGTAATAACAAGGGAAAGAAGAAATGAGTCTTGCTAAGTGCTGAATTATGCAGAGTCTAAAAGGTGAGTTAAGAAATATAGGTCCCTGTTGTTCCTTAATCCCTATAGAACCCTAATCATCACTGCCCTGTGAGCAGCTCTGTTAATCACTTAAAGCACTACAGAAGGCCTCAAGATTAACTTTCTGTCAGTGCTACACAGACCCATAGGAAATTAGAACCTTCTAGATAGGGCACTACTTTATTGCCATGGCTGGGGGGTCACTGCTATGGAGGTGAGGAAACATGATCTTCACACTGTTTCTGTCAGATCAGTTCTTCAAGCCTCAAAAGGATTTAGGGTGACAGGAAACTTGTACGTAAGCGATACAGTTAAAATTGATCAGAGGACCTCTCTTTGTAGTTGGAGAAAAGAGTGGCAGAAAGGTGCATCTGAAGTTAATCAGATTCTTCTTTCCTCATTTGTGACCTTGATCTCCTGTTTTATTTAGGAGAGAGATGGTGCTTCATGACTGCTGCTTCAATGGAGAGCTCCTAAACTTGAGTTACAGTGTTAGGAATGCTTCATACAAGAAAAGACTTCTTTTTTAGAGCAAGGAGCTGATCTCCAGTGCTTTTGTACATGCATATATATTACTTTTAATTTCTCACTTTCTGTTTGCCTATAATAAAATTTCAATTAGAGAGAAAGGGAGAAAGCTTCTGTTTGCATTCATACTCAACTAATTAGTGACAATGAGAAGGGGCTGCAAGATAGTTTAATAGGGGTTTTAGCAAAATATTGTTTTCACTCAGTTTGCTTAAGAATGGCAATAATTCTTTAAGTAAATATGAATTATTAAAAGTGAATCATTTGTGTACAAATTTCTTTGTTAGCCAAGATTAAAATATGTAAATAATCTACATGTCACTCTTCAAAGGAGAGTAACTTGCATTCAGAGAAACCCTTTATTCAGTTGGAAATTGAGATGACACAGTATAGCCCAATAATAGGAACTTGCAATGCTGCAGTTGCTTAAAATTGAAAAGTAGAAAAAAAAAAAAAGTGCTCTTGAATTCTTGGCTTGCTTTTCTTTTCCTGATAACAATACATTTTTCCTTTGTGTGGGAAAAGCTAGGGTGGCTCTGGTGTTGGCACTCCTCTGTTCAGGGGCTTGTGCCACTCTCTGGGCAAAGGTAATTTCAAAAAGGAAGAGATGGATCCACTGAAATTAATGGAAGTCCTTTAAATTGACATCTGTGGGTGCTGGATCAAATCCTATTTTAAATGAGTGGCTGAGCCATTGCCAAAAAAATCCTGGAATCAATGGGTTGTGGTGCAAAGCCAGCTTTGGCAGTGTCTTGAAGAGGTGCATCTTCTGGGGTCAGCGGGTCACATCTCCACATGCCAAATTCAGCAGCTGGCAGAATGCACTTGGTTGAGTGAACATAGAAATGTCCAGCAGAATAGCATAGATAAAATAAGATTTGTTGGAGATCCTTAAAAGCAAAGCTTTGTGTTTTTCATTGATATTTTCCAGTACAGCTGATGAGACCCTTACCAAACAAAATCCATGGAGAAGGAAAGGAAGGACTGAAATATATAATTATTACTGACGGCAGGAAAACACCTCCAAATTGTGCAATAAAGATACATTACATGGAAACTGAAGGGAAATTTTCAGTCAAGCTACTCCAGCAGTCCTGATTGTGCATTCTTCCCTGCCTGCCTGCATGGCGAAGTCCTTTTCCAAAAGGAACTGGTCTGGAAGGGCATGATACAACAGGTCTGTCTGGTAGACGTTATTTACCTAGGCTGTGCTTCCAGAACCAACAAATGCTTCCAGCTCCAGCACTGTGAATATGACAGAAACATGGCTCTTACCCAACCATGGTCAGTCAGTAAGTGGTATAGGGAATATCCCTTCCTTTTCAACTACTTTCTGGGCTGGATCAGAAATCAATCAGCTCAATCCACCAGCAAGCGCTTCAGTAAATACTTCAGAAAAAAAAGAAAAAATGTTTTCTTCAGTCAGTACACCACAGTGATAACTTGGACCATGACTGCAAACAGAATCCTTTAAATTACAGTCAAGTCTCACTACAGCTTTGCAAAGGAAGATGGATGCACACATATTTGATGCTAAATTAAATCAGTAGACCGAAAAGAGAGTTCCCTAGTGATTGCAGTAGAGTACCAGTAAAATACTGGGTTGGGTGGTTTGTTTGTTTTTGAATATTCACCATTGTAAATATGCTTCTTGCTTTTGATTTTCCAGCAGATTTATGCAGAATTTGTTGCAGACATTGTATAAATGAAAGGGAAACATGAAAGGTGTATTTTAGGACTTGAAATACCAAGAATACTACAGGTTTTAGATAGACAGCTTCAGTGATGTTGATTTGACAAAGGAGACATACAACACTTGAGATTTTCAAAGAATTCTGAGGAAAAGAGCCAATCATTTCCAGAAATCTGGATCTTTTATCCTTAAAATTCTATCATTGTCTCTGCATAGCACTCAAAATGTAAAAAATAAAAGCCCTGCAGGCCATGTAAAATTTTGCAGCTCCAGGGTTGCATCTTTTACACTTACACTGCTGGAGGAAACAAAGGAAAATAGTAAAATAGAAGTGAGAAAAGAAGTCAAAACACCCTGCAGAAAACAACCAAACTACAATCACTAAGGTGAAGACTATAAACAATGTACCAGGAAGACAAGTAGGAAAAACACAATGGTCATGACACCTGATAGGAGAATGACTGGAGACAAATCTGAGATGACAATGCAAGTTTTGTTGCTCTCTTCCCAGTTACATCTAGGAGATTTCCAGAGCTCTTTGGAGCAAAGAGTTGACAAGACCTCTCCTCCTGTCTTTGCATTCCTTTCCCATGCAAGATTTATTGATGCAGTATTGAAACAAAACTTATTAACCAGGCCACTGAATACATCTCCCTGGCTTCAAGAGCTCCTCTCATTTAGGAAAACTTGATCTTTACTAAATGCAAGAAGGGTCTGTCTTAGTAATGGAAATGTTATATTTGTCTTCTTATTCATTCTGGTCTCTCCTTCTATTAAAAGCACTTATTCCAAACACATTTTAGCATTAAATAGAACCAAATATCTTGAACTCAGGTTCATCCCTATAACAGTGAACTAAAGGCTACAGTGACCTCTGTGAAAACCTGGAATAGGAAACGATGTAATGTAAGAAATATGCTGAAAACAAGATACTTCTTTTTTATCAGAGCACTGGAGCTGCAATAGGGGAATTCTGATAAAAAAATTTCTGCAGCCTGAATGTTTGAAGGAATTCTATTAATATATTAACAAAGACTAATTGAAATCCAAATCATGATACTGCTTTTAGCAGAGCAATCCCAAGGTGCTGTTTCCATCAAGTGCCAAAAATCCACTTGTCATAAAGGAGATTTGGGGACATAACTTCTAGGTGTCATCAACAGCTTGAAAGGGCATATGGACAGGGACTTTTGAAAAGCAGGATAGTTTTCAGTGATCTGAAATCTTTCAGCTGTATTATCCATATCATGTGAAAATTATCCCTCCTTCCTGGCTTGCTCCTCATAGTCTCCAGATCTTCAGGTTAGAGGCTGAAGGGAGATAATCTAGCCCTGTGACTGTTGGGCAGAGAAGAGGGTGGGTGGAGATACTAGGACACATAGAATAGGTGAATAGGTGATTCTAGGATACCTGCAGTACACAAACTGGTGCACTACGAAGTTAAAAGTAAGCAATATCGGCTTTTTTTTTTTTTTTTTTTTTCTTTTTGTTCCCGTAGTGGGGCTAAAAATGGAGGATATTTTCAGGAGCATGAGAATTGACACAAAACATTATGTTTATTGTACAGACTGATTCTCTGGGGACCTCTCAGGGATCTCTGGGGTGTCTTGTCTGTGCACTTGTGCTGACACCTGGTGGCAAAAAACGAATTCAGAAGAAATTGAATAAAGATGGCAGACAATTTGTTTCTCTGGGCTTATAAATTTAACCAGTTCCCAGGTTAACTTAACACTTCCATGCTGAAAAAAATAATGATCAAATATCTTCTGGCATCTGTTCCTCACTCTTGTGTTGAATTCCTTAAAAGGTCACTTGGCAAAATAAACAAATATTTTTTGAGCTGGATCCTAAGAATGGTAGTTACATTGTTCATTTTCCATCTCAAGAAATTACAAATGATTGTGTTTCAGGTGCAATGAACTGAAATGATACTGATCAACAGACTCAGTGTTATATTTTTCTACTGCTGCTATGCTTAGAAGCATAGAACCATAGACAAGCTTGGGTTGGAGATCTCAAAGATCATCTAGTTCCAAGCCTCCTGTCATGGAAAGGAATGCCACCCACTACATCAGGTTGCTCAAATTCCCTATCTGACCTGACTTTGTACATTTGGAGGGACGAGGCATCCATAACTTTGCTGGGCTTAGCAGGATTTACTGAGACATTTGTGGAATTATGTTGCTGGAATATTTTCATGGTTTTCCAAGGACAGGACCTCAAATCTTAGCTACAGATTATACATTACATTCTCTACCTTTTTTCTTTCTTGTAATTAGATGTAAAGCCAGCTCAGTATTTCAGGATTGATTGTTTTCTTCTCATGGGAAAAGAAACAAAGTTGTACCTAAGAATATGCTAAGGGTAGTTTAAGTTGTCTGACTCTGAAGCTGGAACAAACTCAATCCTGAAGTACTTACAAATTTTACAATGCTTTCAGAAATCTCACATGCCCACCATTCATCTTAAAACCTTATTCCATGTGTAAAGGAATAAAGCCTGTTGCCCATGAGATCCTGTAGCTGTGAGTCACAGGGCAAAATTGACCACCTGTCCTCCTTTCAAATATGAGAGTTATGTCCCATTCAGCAACTTCTGCCACTGTTACAAAAGCCTCTAATTCTCGTTCACTAATTAATGTCAACTTGCCCCCATAGTGGCTGTTTAATTTAACGTATTATGTGCTAAGTATAAAAAATGAGATCTATCTCTCCTATTTGGAAACAAAATCCATTATAACTAACAATTTATTGGATTATCATCAACCTCATCAAGATTCAAGGAAAGACATGAATTAGAACCTAGTAACATTTGTTTCTGAGCTGGTATGTATTCTAGAATGTATGCATTCAAGTTCCATGTAGAAATAATTATTTTCTGAATAAAGATTGTAAAGCAGTTGTTTACTTGTGTCTAATCAGGGCAAGGAATTAGTGCTGGACATGTAAATAAAATTTAAAGAACTGTGTTCTATCCCAGGCAACAGCAAAGTCCATTTCAAGTAACCTTATTTTTTTTGCTATACAGATCATCCAAGTCTATAAAGAATTGGGTCTGTCAGATTTTCTAATGAATTGAAACTTTATTTGCTTAAATGTATTAACTTTGTACCTTTACCAAGAAATCTACAGACCTAAAATGTTAAAGGAAATAAATATACACACCTCTCATTGTAAATGAGTGAACAACCTGAAAACATCTTTTGACCAAGTAATGACAGAACAGATTATATTTTCCAACTGAAACCCTTATCACAAAGACTCAGTGCAGCTATCTTCTTGTTTACTCTCTGTTTCCCCAGGGAAAATGAAGGATGATAAGCAATGATGTGACCCAAATGACAGGAAAGCTCAGCTAACAGATTTACCTTGTTTTGCTTCTCCCCACCCCAACTATTTTCAGGCTACAAGAACATCAAACAATAAAGGAATTTTTGTCCCAGATTAAATGCTGACATTAAAAATAATAATTTTTCGTTTCGTGTATATTTTGCTTTGGTTTTAACTGCTTCTTAACACACATCAAGCAGAGAAAGTTATGATTACAAAACATCTGATGACTAAGAATTTGTTCATGTTTGGAGTTGTACGTGTAGGCAGGTAGATGCAATTTCTTTCATGAAAACAATACAAGCAGAAAATCTGAATTCCACATATTGCAAGCCTCAACCACACATGAGCCTCTCCTGCAGCCCTGTTGATAATTCTTCATCAGCAACAGTTTTAGCTATTCGTAACTCTGCAGAGCCGGTGATCTGAGTCACTGCTCCATCTGTGCCATCCTAGTGGAAATGTCAGTGGCAGCTGCTGCTAGTTAAACAGGATTTAAGATAAAGGAGACAGAAGAAGATATCAAAATACTCAACTGAGATTTCAGCTGGCTCCTTCTCTCCTTGGAGTATTATATTTTGGAATTATTCCAGAATACAGTTGTACTTATGTCACCTCTAGGTAACGCAAAGCTCCTGCCAATCCTTGCAGGATAAAAGGCTGACCCTTGGAGATGTCTGCATATTTGCTGGTCTGTTCACAGTATTAGTGCCTCAATCATTGCAAATCAAACATGAAACACAAGTGGTGGCAATGATACGACATATTCCAATACATGAAAAGGGTCTCCTAGAGAGAAGAGGTGGCTCTTTTTTAGACAGAAACACTGCAGAGTGGTAGCCTTGTGAGCAAACCTGGGGAAGAACGTAGCCTCTCGGTCTACAGCCCTGAATAACACTGGGGAGATCCCCACAGCCTGTCTCAGACCAGCAGCAGCCACTAAAGAACCTCTCCAAAATTCCTCAACAATGTTGAGATTTAGTGGGGGATTTTGTTGTGCTGAGAGGGAGAAGGATATTTATTGGTTTTTCTGGTTTGAGTCAAGCTCATCTAGCTAAAATTTCTACCTGAAATCCTTAAATATCTTCACTTAAACAAGCATTGAATGAAAGGAAGAATAAGAAATTCTGAAAGAGCTATTTTTTGTATTTCCCAGAATGAAATATTTTTACTTTCTGGGATGTTTGATTTGCAGTATGATATAGGCACCCCTCATTGGAAAAGAGCTGATGGTCGTTATTCCTTTTCCTTTGAGTCCCATAGGAAAGAGCACTCTCCTTACCTCCATCTCTGTAGTATTTTTCTCTGCTCTGGAATCCAGAAATCCTGCCCTTGCAGACATATCAAACATCAGGGCATCAAACCTGCTCTCTTCTTTCTGATCCACTAAATATTGAACTACCCTAGCTCTGTATTCCCAGGTTTTTCTAAAACTATATTTGTTCAGTGATGCATAAGTGAAGAAGACTGCTTATGAGGAAAATTTTAAGAAACTTCCCACAGCTGCCAGAAAGAAAAAGATAAAATATGATTAAAAACCATCACTCTTGTAGATTTTACTGTCAGCCCCATTCTGAACATACATAGTCAGTGTCTCATTAAAGTCTGAGGGCACAGTTACATACTGCAATTCACTTATTTTAATTGGCTTTCTCATTGCTGAGAGCAATGTTGAATCACTAGGATCTTTCACTTCACACAAATACCTAAAGAGGTGGAAATTTCTTTCAAGTCCAGAAGCTTTTTGCAGACCAACACAGATGGAATAGTTGTGTTGTTTTGGCTCTGTGACCAAGGTATGATACCTGGAGGAGACATTCCTTAAGCAGTCAATGTGAATTTGCACAAGACTGAGAGTCAAGAACCTGAAGAATTTATTTAAAATCATAGCAATATTGTCTTCCTAGTTACATAGATGCTTCTTTCAAAAGTCTTAAGCATTTTCTAGAAACTACTTTGGATTCTTTTGCAATTTTAGTGGCTTCTCTTTCACCTTTCCAGAGCTAAAAGGCTCTGAATATTCCTTTGGGCTCTAACCCTGGCTCTTTAAATCTGTAGTGCTTTAGAACTATGGACATAATTCTTTTAGGGGAAAGGATTTTCAGAAATTGTTAATAATGAGACACTTGTAAAAATAATTATTTTTTCAACTATAGATGAGTTCCTCATGTTTCAGAGTGATAAGATGTGCTTTCTTTGATATTCCCTTGGTATGACTTATGTTTTTATCTATTGAAAGTGCTGCATACTAGAGCTCTCCAGAAAGGGAGCTGAATATGTCAAGTTATTTATATTATGATGGAGGTAATAAGGATCTTTTCTCTGCTAAATGTAAGTACATTATTCCCCTCACTAACAAAAATTACACAAACATATCAAGGAGCAGAACATGGACTTCAAACATTAATATGACCTTTTATAAAGATATTTTACCAGTAAAGAATCCCTAAAGATTCACACAATCTCCACACCATGAATACAATAGCCATTATTGATAGACAGACGGGAAATTCTGGCAATATTGTATTACTCCTGCTAGGATTTGACAAAGTTGTCAGAGCTCCAAGCACCCTGCTCTAGTGGGAGGTTTCTCTGATCTTAGAGTATTGGAAATTATATTTAAAGTCCCTTCTGGCCCAAGCCACTCTGTGATTCTATGATTCTATGACTTAGGCATGAGGTACTACATGAGTAGCAACATGAAGAAGACCACAGGAAACAGAAATGTCCCTGAGCTTCACAGGACTCTGAGTTCAAGGGAAACTCAGACATCATTCTTAGGAGTTTAGGGACTTACTCTTCTGAAATGTAAGATATGCAAAACTTCCTCACAAAAATCTTATTTGTGGATCCAGCCACAACTGCTCAAAACCTGATTTTCAGCTCAAAGATGGACCAGAGACAGAGGCTGTGGATGTGAAGACAAAGAAATTCTTATCCAATTTAGCTGATCTTGCAGGGTAAAGGCAGTGCTTGATGCAGCCTTACAGAAGTTCAGGGAGTGGATAATTTTAAAGCCAGTACAAATAACTGCATTGCCTTGACTACGGTCTGGAGATTTCTGCTTCAGCAACTAAAGACCACTCAGCTGTTAATTCAAAGCTAATTCAAAGAGCCAGAACCCTGGCTGTTTACTGAGAGGAGGCTGAAACATTTGGATCAGGACTGAGATTTTTCTCACAGCTTTGCACCACTCATGACATACACTGCACATGACAACCATGTTACACAAGCTTAGATGAATCTCAAAAAAGATCAGAAGCCATTTTTCTGTTTGTCTTTTTTCATAGAAATGTCATTTTCCCACTGGACCCTTATGTTTAAAAATGGAAAACACAAAGTAAAATAAAATAAAATAAAATAAAATAAAATAAAATAAAATAAAATAAAATAAAATAAAATAAAATAAAATAAATAAAATAAAATAAAATAAATAAAATAAAATATCCCACTGGAAAAATATCCACTAGTATTTGGATTCCAATAAGCTTTGTTTACAATTGTGGATGACTTTTCAAATGGCATTTATAGTATGATTAGCTATTTACAGTATTTTCTGAGCAAACTAAAATTTTGTTTTAATTGTATGTGTTTTGCAAATTAACAATTACAGCTGACATTTGCAAATTTATGGCTATTTTTATGGTGACTTATTTTTAAAATAGTCCCGTGGTTTATGTGACATTTTGCTATAGGCTTTAATGTTTAAGAAGGCTTTTGCATCTTTTCAGGCACAAAAAGGCTCATCAGAATTTTCCCATATATCAATCAATTTAATAACAGGTTGCAGAGTTTTGTTTTAGTACAATATAGATTGAAGAGACCTGTGAAGGTCGTCTCTAATACAACCCAGAGTACAAAGGGCCAGTTAGACCAGGTTGCTCAGAGGGGGTGCATTAGGGTTTTGAATATCTCTAGGAGTGAAAAATTCATAACTTTCAAGGACTTTTTTTCAGTGTTTTGCCACTCTCATAATAAAAAAGACTTCTGATATTTTGTAGGAGTTTCTTGTGTTTCATTTCTTAGCCATTGATTCTTGTCCTGGCACCGGGCACCACTGAGAAGAGCCTGGTTCTGTCTTTGCTACTCCTTCCATTAGGTATTTATTTACATTGATAAGATCCTCTCAAGCCATTTTTTCTCCAGGCTGAACAGTCCCAAACTTCTCAACCTCTCCTTGTATGTCAGGTGCTGTGGTCAGTCCCTTGACATTCTGCAGGTCCTTGGCTGGCCTTTCTCCAGGTGTGTCTCCAGGGCTGAGTAGAGAGGAAGGATCCTGCCCTTTGAACTACAATCTGCACCCCAGTACAAGGCTACCTAAAACAGCCCAGCACTTCTTAATTTGACTGTTCATTGTCTCTCTCTCTCTCGTTCCTAATTTAATCCATGCTCACCAGCATGGCAAGAGTGTTGGCAAACGTGCTCTTGCCCTGCTTAATAATGTGACTCATTAGTTTTCCTCCCCTTTAAGTGCAGTGCTGGAGGTACAATTCAGAGAATATTTTCTTAAAAGACAAAGCTGAGTGAATTTAAAGCATAAACTAATCTGAGGCACAAGAGGATGGCATGGTAATAGTTATGCATAACTAACAGAAGACCAGTAGGAGAGATTTTTAATGAATGTGTAAATTCAGGGAGTAATACCCTGCCTGAAGAATGGCAAACATAATGGGCTACATGAAAAGGGAAAATAAAGGTGATCTCTGCAATTATGGGACTCTAAATTTGACTTAAATGCTTTGCAATGTATTACAACCATTCTTGAAAAAAAGAATTGAGGACACAGAGAAAAAGGAATGTTAATAAATGATCCATGTAATTTTAGCAAAGGTGCTACCCTAATCTTATATCTGTATTTCTTTAAGGACTTATATTTTACATTATGTGAAGCAGTGGATTTAGTAAATGCAGATTAAAGAAAACAACCATAAAAACCCCAAGACCAAACCAAACTAAAAAATCACTATAAAACCACCTGTAAAATTTGTTGCAGTTTTCCATAGGAATTCACTGCTCAAGGAAAGGATGGTGAACATTGATATAGAAATAGTAGGCTCATAAAGAGCTGACTAGCAAAGGGACTTCAATGGCTTATGTTAAAAGAGGCAAATTGGACTTGAGAAAAGCTCTTATTTGTATTTTCTAGTCATCAGTCTGAGACTGGTTCTACTTAATTTATGAATGACCTAGAGATAAGAACTAGACAAGTGTTCATCCAAATTTTTTGGCCGGAAAAACTGGAAGGCGCTGCCAGTATTAGGGAGGACTGAATCATCATTTCAAGAAAATTGTTGAATCCAGTTGAAAAGTCTAGATGTGTGTTGACATTTAAGAATGCAGGGATGAAAGCAGAGAACTTTGGTATAAACAGGGAAGACACTACTTGAAGGCAGAAATAAAGTATCTGCAGGTGGATTCCCCACCCTGTCCTTGTCCTGCACCCATCCCCGTGGTCTGATGCCCGTGGCTGCCCTCCTGCTGACTGGGTTGGGATAGTGTGGTCTGGCAAGTCCTGACTGTGAGGCTCCATGCAGCCCAAAATCCCAGCCCCCATGGAAGCCACTGGTCTTCATGGCCCCTTGTCACTTACTTGTAATATTGCGTATAATTCCAGACGATTATGATAATTACATTAACTTTATTAATAAACTGCATATTTACGTCTTTTTGCAAGTTTTATTACTTCCTAAGCATGCAAAATTACAATAAACATTGCATCCTTGGTTCTTTGATTTAAAAATTTGTTAAGACAAAGAGTAGTTTTTTGGTATAGATTCAGGCTTTCATTGTCTCCCATTTCATCGTCTTCCATCTCCTTTCTGTAATAAGGACTAATTCTGCATTTGAAAACTAATCTTGAACTGGCCAATATCTAGAGTCCACCTCCCATGATTCCAAAGTAAAGAAGACAGAAATATCACAAAATTCAAGAACCAAAAGAATTGGTCACATAACTTTTTCACTTAAATCTGAGACCCAATCCTCAAGTGGGTCAGCCCCACCTAGTACAGCACTGAAATATGTCTACATGCCAGGGAATATAACTTGTTCTATGGATGATAATTTCAGGATCTTACTTGATATTTATGAATTTGGATATGCAATCAGCCCCAGTCTCTGAAGAAATGTGAGATTAAATTTTAAATTGTTATACAGATAGACCATGTGAGACAAGCTGCCAATTTACACATCTGAAGCTGTCAGAGGGAAATTTTGCACAATTTACCATTTTTCATTTCTAGGCAAAAGATCAGGTATGGAAGATCCAAATCACCTTGAGATTCCAGCTATCCTTCATAAACATCTCAGCCAATTTTTTAATACTCAAGATATTTCAATTATCTCAGAGATGTTTACCCTGCAGAATCATTTTGAGCTGTATTTTGCTTTATTCCTAGTTCAAACCTCATTCCTTCTGCCATTAGGGATCAGAATGTTTGTTGCTAATGAAGCCTGATTGTTAAAACCACAAGTAGAGATGGGCATCAGTGAAAATTATGTAAATGCATTACAGTTTGAATACTCATCCTCTAAAGCCTGCTTTGCATATGCCAAATTCTTCTTTTTTTTCTCTAAAGAATCACTGGATTTTAATCAAATTTCACTTGTTCATCCTCAGTTGGATTTGAACCGTGAAAATAAGTTACAAGGCTTTGTATCTTGCATTAAACTCCAGCACATATCCAGTCCAAGGCATTTTCTCCTGTCAAAACATGGAATTTTGTAGCGGGATCAGGAAATGGCACGACATTCTTTTTTCACCAACCAAATTTGACATTCAAATTATAACTTATCTCCATGTTGCATTAATTTAAGTTTCATGTTTCTCTGTGTGTCAATCTTTTTTCTTCTTCTTCATTTTTATCTCTCTCTCAAGTCAGAGAAGATGGAGGGCTAGGGAGGGTCCAGAAATCAACTTATTGAAAAGGTCTGCTTAGCGGACTTGTAAATTGCCTTCTGCTAAATATACATGGATTTAAATTGTGGTATCTAATTCCAGTGAAATGTGAAAAAGAAATGAACAGCATCAATTTTTTCTCATCAAAAGGGCAGTAATAAGACCAAAAAATATTACAAATATACTATAACATCATTAAAATTTTAAATCACCAGTCTTATGGTCTGCAAAATTTGTGCTACTGGTGAGCATGGTATTTTATCAAATCCATCCAATTTCCTTTAGAATAGAAACCAACAATTCAGAATTAATTCAAATTCTGAAGGAATACATGACTCTTGACTAAAATTTAAATTACCTGCATTTCCTAACTGTTGAGCTGCACTTATTATTACCAGGTTCTTTGCTTTTCTATTCATTACATATAATTGATACTTACACTTCTTCTCCTTCTATGCTTTTTAGCCTGAATTTCTGCAGAAAAGAAAGCCTCTGTAATCACTCTGTGTTTATGTATTTGTGGAGGGGATATATTTCATGCCTTTCCTAAGAAAAAAGTAGATTTAACCTTTTGGTTATTCTGAAAGAAATTTGACATATACATAAAGATTCTAGAGTTATTAATTTCCTACAACTTTTATGAAATAGACATTTGCACAGAGGCAAATTGGAGCTCATTAAGAGAAAAACTTCCTTGTAAATCCATTTATTCCTAAATCCCACAAAATCTCCTTTGGTGAACACTTTTCTGAATGACCTGAGAGAACAGCTTTAATTAGAGATCACACAGTATTTGATTCATCATTGAAAAGCCAAATTTCATCAGATCAACTGATTTCAGCTGAGAAAAACTTCTTTTGGAGTGCAGAAACTTGCAGGCTTCTCATAGTGTATATAAAAGAAAAGCCTTCATAAATCTTCCATATTTTAGAAAAGTCTTGTCTTAATTTGTTTCTATATCATTCCATGGCAATATCATAGGAAAAATATATTTATGACTGTGAAACATTTTAAAAATAATGAATAAATATAAGTAGGAAATTAAAGAACACATAAAAAGCTAACAGATTAATTGATAAGAAATGTCAAATCTATTTCTATATTATTGTTCCTAGTAAAGGGGTAAAAGAAGAGAAATGGTGAAAAATGGCATTTGAAGTGAATTACAATTGAGGGCTTTTTAAAACCTGAACCAAAGGACACGAAATATATTGAAATTTCTGTAATGAGTATTACTTGTTTTCCTAAGTATAATTATGATCCTATCACTGAACTCAAAGAAGAAAAACAAATACAGAAGAGACATAGAATGTATAATAAGAGAGATTGTAAACAAAGAATATGATCCTTTTTAAAAATCTTGTTTGAAGATGATACTTGATGACATTCAGAAATGCAGTTACTTCCTTTCTTGAAAATTGCTAATGGTGTCTTCTCAGCAAGCTGTGCCTCAGGAAGAAACAGGAATTATAAATTATTTTGCTCTTGTGACTTCAGAAGAGTAAAATAAGCAGTAGACATGTAGATTGGCATCTGTACTCTGTGAATCAAGTGATTAAACCTTCTTGTTGCCTAATGTTGCCTGGATTTGTATTATCAGCTGAATAGTGGGCTTCAAATATCATTCAGAAACTTTCTTTGATTTTGTTGGGGCTCTTTACTTGGTTGTTGTTTTTTTTTATGGTTTAGTTGATTGGCTTTTTTCTTAATAATTTCCATTGTTATTGTTTTGTTATTAGTTTAAAAATAAGCTTTTAACTTAAAAGCAAATATCAATAGTTTTTTAGAGCATTAATCTAATCTGAATAAATGCTCTGGAATGTTCCAAGTTACTCATCTTATCAACATTCTCATCTTCTATGGAAATAAGATTCAGGGATACGGAAGTGATGTTTTAATCTAAATATTTGTGCTCCCAGAGTTGGTACACCATAAAGAAAGTAGTCAATCCCTTGGTAATTGCTAACCACACCTGCACTAGGATTCACAAAGGAAGAAATATGAAGAGAGAAAGAAAGAACAAAGACAGAGGGCTCTCCTTTGACATGAGTACCTCAACTGTTCATCCACGAAACTTCACTCTTGATTGTTTTTTCCCTCTGGCTCAGTAAGTATTCTCCAAAAGGCAGGAGGACCACAGGCTCATTTACCCTGTATTTGCTTCCAAACAATCAACATGAACCAGCCAAGCACTACAAACTGTGTAAGAATATTTTCTAAGGATCAATGCTGATAGAACGAAATAATGAGATTTCTAAACCACCAGATTAGTAAACAGTTGTTTTGCTACAAAGGTATGAACCTGGATCCTCCACTCCTTTCTCCAAGAGCAGATATTGTGAAGAGAACGAGAGGGTTTTGCTGCATGGAGGAGCAAAAGCTGCAACATAAGATCAGCACAAACTGATGCTCCAGTCCCTTGTTACAGCCTTTGCAACCAAGTGAATTTTGTGGGAACCCAGAGGGTGTTTTAACAAGGGGAACATAACTACCACACCTTGGAGAGGCACACAAAAGTGTATTTAAACTGCATTCTTATGTCCTGTGCTCTTATTTTTTCCCCAAGCTTGCAATAAACAAAGTCAGTCCTTCTCACCTCTTACTTCTACCCATTAAAACCAGGTAAAATTAAGGTAAGCAAGAGAAAGTCAAAGACACTATAGCCTTAACAATTAACAAGAAATCCAAATAAAATGTAATTTAGTGCAAAACTAATCATTTTACAATTGCACACCAAGTTTTGTACGTTTGAAGATCCTGACTCCCTGCTGCATTACACTGCTGTCAAACAGCAGGAGCACAGCTGAAAGTCATTCTCTAGGTGTTGTGCTAGCTCCATAAAACATGTCTTAACAGCTAGGGCCCTAATGATTTCCAACACTGTGTGCTACAAAGGGAAGACACTGAGAGCCAGCAGGTCAGCATTAATCATTTCCTCACCGACAACACTATGGAGAGACCAGTGCTATTAGTTTAATAGCTCACAAAAATAACCAGTATAACCAGGAATCTCCCCAGCCTTCAATCAGATTCTTTAATGGAACTGTCAAACACTTCCTCTGGCTCTGCTGCCTGGCACCTGGATTTGTCGTTTATGCACATGCTTAGGGACCATGAATAGCCACAGTTTCAGACCTTCCATTCATATGGGAGTAACACTCTATATCAGTAGCTACAGTGGAAAGACACACAGATTCAGATGTTATGAGCTTATACAATCTTTTTCCTTTACCTACAAGACAATTGAAAGAACAGAGCAGAACAATTTGTGTTTGATCATGTCAGAGCCACTGCGGCCCTCTGGTGATTCAACTCCTCCCTTCAAACCAATGGTGTTGAACATATGCTAAAACTGCAGCAGTACTTATGCCATACTTAAATGTCTTCTCTGTTTCTAAAAGGTCTCTTTATGAACATTTCTCTGCTGTACGAGGACTCAGACTCACAAGCTCCATGCTGGTCTATTCCACTACCTGTTTATTACATGTAATTAGAGAATGTAACACTAACTCAAAAGTGCTGGAATGCCCTGAAAAGCACAATTATATTACTTCCTTGTTTCTGAGGACATAAGCAGTAAACTTGACAATTTTCCTAATTGCCCAAGACTTTTTCATTTTTGTTTCCCTTTTATCCATTAAATGAATATAAATTTATTACAGAAAAAAAGAAATCCTGGCATTATGCTTGAGCTTTCATTTCTTTTCTGGTAGAAAGCTAGCAGGAAAATACCAGTCTTGTAAGAATAAATGTACAAAAGGATACATGTATTCGTGTATTTTATTTTACACAGAGAAAACATAATGAGGAACAAATATGTAATAGAATGTAATGAGCTGGGCTTTTCAGAACATTTTTCTTTTTAATTTTTGATCGTCTATCGATAAGTTTAAAATTTGGGAAGGGTACAGAACTGCACGAGCTTCAAAAGACTCTTTAAGGTAAGAGCCAGGGTTTTACACTATGACACTGGGTATCATAGAGTAGGCCTAGAGGTGGATGGATAAGTTATCCAGATGACTTTACAACCTACTTAGATTTTCCTCATAGTGTAAAGGACTCTTAGCGTACATGGCAGTCAATCTCTGAGAGCTCTGCACATATACTTACATTTATGTGGGTGAATGTAAAGATAGCATACGAGTATTTGTTGTGGAATTCTGTGGAAATATATGTCTCATGGACGAATATCCCAAACAGGAGTAGCTTGTTGAAGTACTTGTGTAAAGATGCATCATTTAGACAGTTAAATGCAGGAAAGCAAGGAGAGATTAATGTCACAGGACAAGAACAAGTGGTTACTCACTTATAAAGGGATGCAATCTTTCAGATATGGAAAAAAACCAAACATAAAATCAACCCTGATAAGGAATCTAAACAGTGTTGCTCTGAGTTGAGGCAAATTTTCAACTCCTTTTTTTCTGAATGTGAAGACTTTATGCGCATGCATGACTTACTGATACCATTCCCTACTTTCTAGCCTGAGTACCAACCTGGCAAAGTCTCTGTGTTCTTTGATCATCAGTTTTTGCCCTCTGATTGGTAGCAGTGATGGATTCCTAATGCCATGAGTCAAATACTGGAGAAGATTCTTTCAGATTGTAACAGTGCAATGGCATTCATAAAGCTATGCATTGAGCTTGATCAGAAAACTAAGCTGGCAGAAATTAATTATGTCCAAAACAAACTTTACAAGGACATGGAGCTACATTCTCCTTATGTAAATGATAAGGCAGGAGACTTAAAAATGTTACACTTTTGTAAAGATATCTTAGCTGTAGAAAAGAGAGACCATCCCTGCTACAGGAACTCTGTTCTAAATCCAAACCCTTCTGTCCTTTTGATAACAAGACGTGTGAATCACAGATGTCTATTATGGAAGAAGAATTCCATATTTTTTATCAAATATAAGTAATATCTTCTTGCTCTGTGCAGTTTTGGGCATCACAATGTAAGACATTAGGCCACTAGAGAGCATTCAACAGAGAGCTAAGAACATAGTGAAGACTCTGGAGGGGAAGATTTCTGAGGCACAGCTGAAGTAATTTAGTCTGTTCAGCCTGGAGAAGAGGAGACTGAGAGGAGACCTCATTGCAGTCAGCACCTTCCTGGTGAGGGAAAGAGGAGGAGCAGATGCTAATCTCTCTCTGTGGCAATCAGTGACTAGACCCAAGGGAGTGGTTTCAAACTGTCAACAGGAGTTTAGATTGGATATTGGGAAAAGGTTCTTCACCCAGAGGCTGGCTGGGCACTGAAACAGGCTCCCCAGGGAAGTGGTCACAGCACCAAACCTGACTGAGTTCAAGAAGCTCTTGGACAATGCTCTCAGGCACATTGTATGACTGAGAGTTGTCCTGTGCATGGTCAGGAGTTTGACTCAGTGATTCTTTTAGGTGTCTTCCACCACAGAATTCTCTACAGTTCCATGATCTTTGTTAGCAGAATCTTGATGCCCAATTTACAGAATTACATGGACAGGACAGAATACCAAATAGAATCCAAATTCCCTTGTTGTTTCTTTCTTTTGCTATGCCTTTATATTATCTATATAGGGATTTCAACCTCACATCTCCTATGAAAGAGTCATCCCATACAACTTCAGCTCATATGTCCAAGCTCCTTACAAATTACAACCCTTCACCTAGTTTTGATTGTTTTTCACTCATCACCATGCAGTCTGAGGACTGAAGGGGTAAATGATTACATCTACAATTTTTCCACAAACACTAGCATTACAGCTCTCTACGCTCCTGTACATTCCTCAATCCTCCTAACTGAATAACTGCTTGAAATTAGCATCAAACACCTTCTATCACTGAGCATTTTTATAGGGTCCTGGCTAATGCTGAACAGAAAGCAAGAGATAATGGAATGATTTTCCCATGCTTGTCCCCTTCACGCTACTGGAATGATGTTCTTTCTCCTCTATTATATAACTGGTACCTTAAGAATCTCAAAAAACAGAAGGATGCAGTAAACATCATAGGGTTGCATGAAGATGCCAAGCACAGAATATACACTATTTTTCCAATTGTTGAAATTTTGCTTGGGAATTATCAAAAAGCTGGTTAAAGAAATAAACTTTTCACAGGCACCCTCCCCATCAAAAGAAACAATTCATCTTCTTGGTCTCAAGGATAAAGATTCATATTGATTAACACAACATCTCTTTTTCCGATTAGCTCCTAGAAAATGTTTTAAAAATTAAGGTATTTAGGGTCTGATTCTGTGCCTCACCCTACCTAACTTCCCCTTTTGCAAAACAGAGGTATTAAGTGTGTTTAATTTCAAAAATGTGAAAAAAACCCCAAAAAAATCAAGGCCAGGATAAAGGTTTCCTAGCATGTATCTTATTAGTGCCTGAACATGAGACAAATTTTCAAATTCAAAGACAAGTTTAGGAAGAAAAAGGCCAAATTAAGTTCAACACTGAATCTAAGCTAAAAGTCTAGCTTTTCTGGATTTCAGGCAGAGCAAAGAAAAAAAAAATTGACAGTTTCAGATGGATTTTTCTTTAAGTTTTAGCACTTTAAAGTTCATATCATATGGATGACTAAATGGCGAAAGGTTGATTTGCAATCATTTCAGTTTATTCCCTCAAGAGGTTTTCTCTCTCTTTCTTTCCTTCTTTCTTTTCATTTAACTTTTCTTTTATTTTTTTTTTCCTGCCAGATCGTACAAATCAATGCTTATTCCAAACATGAAAAGCACTGTTTTGAAAACCAGTTACGGTTGCCAAGGAAACGACAGTGTTGTCGCTCTCACATAATTTACAAAACCTATGCACTTTATGGCAAGGAAATGAATAGTTAAAGGCATTATAAATCTTATACTGACAAAACAATGAACACATGCATTATTTTCTTTGGGTATATAGAAATGGAAAGACAAAACCTCTGATCTTAAGAATCCAAGAACATGCGGGTTTCCCTTAAAAGCAAGCTGTAAATTCCTTTTAGCTATTAGCAATGAATAGATGCTTTTTCTAAGTTTCAGCCAGCCAGAAATATGTTCAGAAGAACTTATAAACTCAATGTTTTAATAAAATGACCACCCAGCTAGAAAGAGGTTGTCTTTTCTTTGTACAGGAATGCTGTGAATATGCTTTGATTATGAAAATTAAGCCAAAGGCATCTCAAGCTGTGCAGCCAAACTGGGCTGCCCATGTTTGGATTAAATTAGAGCCCACACTCGAAAATATTGATAATTGTGCCTCAGCTTGTTCCCACTTAAGTAGATGGTCAAAGAAAAATCTGGCTGACTTCAAAGAGGGAAATGCTATGTCCACACTTTCTACCAAAATGTGTGACAACAGGATTAATTCAAAATGCAACAGCATTTTCCATTGCTGTGGGGCAGTATTTAATGAGTTTGATTGTTTGAAACAATGTTATAAGAGGACAATAAAATCCCATTTTGAAAATTACTGCAGTTATGGAAGGGCTAATGTTTTTTTCATTGCAGTTCTGAAGAGTATGCAGGACTCTTAGTCTTTGTTATGCTATTTGCCATGTTTTCCAGATATTTGCTGAGTGTAAAAAAAAATAATATTTGTATGAACTTCTCCTTGACACTTATCCACATTTCATTCTTGTATTCCAATCTTGCTAAAAATGTATAAATTCTTTTCATCTTCAGTCCTTTTCTCTATGATATTTGTTTCCATCCAAGCACAGCTCCTGACCTTTACTGTTTATATTCGTCGTCCTTTACTATCTTTCCACTGGATTTAGTCTTGGAGTTTAACCTCAGATCCAAAGAAAGAAGCTTTTACCCCTACCTTAACTCTTTCATTTTTAACCTCCCTCAAAATCTTACTAGGAAGTAGGTTCTGACCATCTTTTGCCAGACCAAATATCTTATTTTTTGAACTGTTTGAAAGGACTGGCAATTTTTGCAGTGGCAAGACCATGTGGTGCTTGTACACAGCAAGCTGGTGTGAGGGGTAGTGACACCTGTGATAACCTAAATATCACCTGCACTTTAGTACTATATCTCATTCCATCATTAAGTTTCTACTTTGGTTTACTTTCATATCTGACTTTCTTAGGAATTCCCTGGGCTCTTCCAAAGAGTACCAACATTTCTATCCAAGCAGAGGCAGGAACATCTGTTTATTGTGCTGATGGACTCTTACCAATATGCATCAGCAGGATGAGTGGGCAAACACATACCAGCTTCTAAAGGCTTGCATTTCTCCTGCATTGTAGGTCAACAGCAAAGCCATCCATGGAATCATAGAATTATAAAAACATTATCATTATAAAGGACCTCTAACATCCTTAGGTCCATCACAGTGTTGTATAATAATTTATTTATGACTCTGTTGCTCTCTTATTTTTCAGAATCCACTGTACGTCTTGAGCTAAGGAGTTGCTGAGTGGTTGCAGCCTGCAGAGGAAGGACTTCCTGGAGTCAAAAGTGCTGAGGTCATTGGTCTTTGTAGTAGCTTAATAAATAATGCTCTTCTTCATGCTTAACCTCTACCCCAAATAGCCAAACATGGGTGAAATTTATGCTTACTGTTTGTTCAGCTCTTCAAAAGTCGGTGGAAGGAAATAGCACATCTCTGCAGGAAGATGCTTTAGCACTGCTTTCCATCCTGTGCTAATATACATAACCCTTAGATTGCAAGTAGTAAGATAAAATAACCTGTTGATGGTGGACTTTTCTATATGGCAATGAAGATTCTATAAGGCAATGAAGAACACAATAATTGATTCCTGGTAATTAATAGAATTAATATGTAAACCAGGATAAATAACAGCAAATTACATCAAAAGAGGAGCTGGAAAAATAAAACAAATAAAATGACAGCATACAGAGCATTATATAGGAATGAAGCTAACTGTAAATACACCATTTTTTCTGACTCTGAAATGTTAGAATCATAGAAAGGTTTGGGTTGTAAGTCACCTTCAAAGGCCAACTAATTCAAACCCCTCTGCAATGAAGAGTGACAACTTCAACATATAGAGATGTGCTCTGGATTAGTTATTGGAATTGTTTCAAAAGCTTCTAACTAAACCAAATTCTAAGCACCAATCCTGCATTTCCCACCAGAAGACTCTGTGTTCTGGTAGCTGTTTTTAAGGTTACTGAAGAAAGATGGTAAGATATTTCGTTATTATTTGTGGAATGGAAAATATTAAATTTCTTAATAGTTTGTGAGTAACCTAAAATAAGTTATAATCCTGCCCTTCTGCAGAGTTTGAATACAAATTATGATTTTTGGAGAAGTTGCTTCACCTTATCTTAGCCTAAGTCTTCAACTGATGGAATAGGCTGTGTTATTTTTTCCCACTGAGTAATGGGTGAGTCTAGGCAGCTGCCTTGAAACAGATATCTAAAGATATATGGGAAGGCTCCTGTCATGAAAGAGTTTATTTGTAGTAGAACTTCAATATATTTCATTTATTACTATTGAAAAGGGAATATAATGGTCTCAGTGCCTATGAAAAATATTTAATTAACTCAAAGGGCAAAGGACAGCTTTTAAGGATTATGAAAAGAATGAAGAGAAAATGAGTGAACTTATTACACATGATTTAAAATACAATATTATTACTGGTAGAATGAGTTCTGCATTTTCATCCAAAATACACTTCAAAATTTTCAACAATTTAAGTTTCTTTCACACCAGTTTTTCTTATAAACTTAAGTCTAAGGAAATTAAAATGCAATAAATTATATACATTTCTCAAGAGAAGATGAATAAGAATGCAGAAGAAAATGTCATAGGGTGAGATAATGCTGTGTGAGCCAACATCTTGTCATAAAAATCAGCATTATGAATACAAACAAGTTTTGCAATGCCTACTATATCTTTTGTAGCAACAGATGTCATTTTATGGTAGGAATTTAGGGTGATTAATCTTTCAGATTCTCCCATCGTCTCTGTTGTTGTGGTCACTCCCAGATCAAGTGATGATGCAACATCTGCATGCTGCTGCAGCAGGAGATCCACCTGGAGTTTTGCTCTTCACACCCACCCTTAAATTAAAATCAGTACAGTGATGTGGGAACCAGGGCTTGTCTCTGACTGCCCTGGAGGCTCAGGGACCCTGGCAGGGGTCTCAGAAATCTTGGAACAGAGCCCAAAGCA
>VZTB01015535.1:58144-73723 GCA_013397245.1 Thryothorus ludovicianus | reverse complement strand
CCTCCTGGGGGGGCCACTCTGTGTGTGGCTGCCGTGGGGCAGGAGGGGAGGGCGGGGAGGGCTCTTTCCTGGTAATTACCCCTCGTCCTTCCGAGCCAGGCTCATGGAGGGAGCCGGGGGGGACACAGCTTAAGCTATCAATGGTCCTGCCTTGATGGGAATAAAATATGCACTGAAAGACATGAAAATGGAGTAAATAAAAGAGATAAAAATGGAACGATCAAGCCAGCAACTTCTCCTCCTCTGATTAAAAAGAGGGAGTGGGGCGGGGGGGAGAGGGGATGCGCTGAGCCCTTGAAGAGGCAGCTGCTGCCGCAGCCGCAGCCCTGATAAAGGGGCTGAGCAGCCTGTTTGGGAGAGATAAAGTGAAGTCCCAGCGTTTCCTGTCCTCAATCCAAGCCTTACCATCAATATTAATACAGCCTGACAAACTGGCGTTTAAGATAGAATAAATATAGACTGGTGCTGCTATTACCTAGACCTTATTAATCTGCTTGGAGGCATTTAAATGCCGTTAAAAATATGGAGTTTACTCGCTGGCACTTCAATAGCTTTACAATCCATCAGCGTTTTGTTTTCCAGCCTCCTCCTCCCCTTCCCGAGGTGTTGGCTCTGGGTGCCCACTGACCTGTGCTGCTCCGGGCTGGGAGAGGGGAGCCAAGGGGGGAACTGAGGTGGGAGCTTGGCTGAAGGATGGTGATGATGGGTGGGAGCTCAGCCCCGGGCATGGAGGCACAAACCCCTTGGAGATGGTGAGCAGAGCATTCCAGAACTGAGTCCAGGTGACGGAAAACTCCCCTGTGCTCCTCACTAGGAGAAACTCGGGGATCCCAGGTGCAGCAGCCAGAGAGCCCCCAGCCAGGGAAGCAGCCCCCCTGCACCCCAGCCAGCCTGTGGGATGGATGGCATCCAGCAGGTGCTTGGGAAGCTGATCCCCACCTCGACTCCTCTGCTCCTGGCAGCATGGATCTGGGCTGCCAAGTATTGTGGCACCCACNCCATTCCTCCTCTCCTCTCAGCATCCGCAGGGTGGGAGGGGCAGCTCTGGGTTCATGAGTGCTGGGTGCATGGCAGGGGGGACCCTGGTGTGGGGCAGGACCCATGGGTGCCACGCACAGGGCAGGGACATCTCTGTATGTGGCAGGACCTGTGGGTTGCACAGCAGTGAAACTCCAGTGTGGGAATGGATCCATGGGTGCCAGAGGATGTGCCAGGGTGTGGGGTAGGGCTGATGTGTGCCAAGCACAGGGCAGGGTGTGGGACAGGGTTGATGGGTGCCAGACACACATCAGGGTGTGGGGCAGAACCCCGGGGTGCCGGGCACAGTGCAGGGTGTGGGGCAGGACCCCTGGGTGCCAGACACACGGCAGGGCCACCACCCCGGCGGTGGCGGGCGCAGATGGGGTGTGCGGGGCAGCGGCGGCGCGGGCGGCGGCGGGAGCGGCGCTCATTAGACGTGTATTATTCATCGGCAGCTTCTGTCGCCTGCCATCTGCTCCGGCTGCGCGGCGGGCGGGCGGCAGCAGCCTAACGGGGCTGCGCGGCCCCGCTCCTGCTGTCACACCTGGGCTGCCACCGCGGCCGGCCCCGCGCGGGGGTGGCACCCCGGGCAGCCGGGCAGGGTGCGGGATGGCCCCGCTGCCCCTCGGGGCGATGCTCCACGGGGTGGGTGCCTGGAGGAAGGAAAGGAGAAAAGGGATTGCACTCCCCGGGTGATGGCATGGGTGCCCTGGGGTGTGGCACAGCCGGCGCTCAGCCCCGGGCAGGATCGGGCCCTTCCCAATCTGGAGGCAGCTCTGAGCTGGGGCTGGGGCTGGGCCGTGTGCCCAGAGCAGGATGCTCCTCCTTGGAGCACGGCAGCCAAGCTCATCCTGTATCCGAGCAACACCTTCATCCCCTCACCTTTTAATTGAAACACTTGATGAACTTTCTAATGAGAGCGTGGCAGCCCCGTGGGCTCTCCGGAGGGGCCGGAGGGGAGGTCCCAGCACGGGGGAGGTGCCGTGTCCCACTGCCCCATTTCTGCCCCTGCGCTGCCTCCCGCGGCTCCCGCGGCATCCCCGGAGCACCCGCCAAGCCAGGAGCTTGCTGCTCTACATTGGTAATTGCCAGGTTTAATTACTTGGCAGTCAAATGACCTTTTACATCTTCCAGCGAGGCCATGAAACCTCTCCCTGAGTGGGAGTGAGGTGGGAATGTGACAGGGCTGAGATGCCACCAGCGTCATCCCAACAGGATAATGGTGACAAGGCCAAGGTGAAAATAGGACCAAGGTGTCCAGGAGCAGGACACTCCAATGTCCCTGGGGAGAGCTGGGAGCTGCTATCCATGGCCTGGGAAGGAGCATCCCTGGGGCAGAGCTGTCCTGGGAGCCCCATCCTGGCACAGCGTGCAGCTCCCTGCACATGGAGGGTCCCTGCTGCCCCTTCACTCTCCCAGGCTGCCTCTGGAGCAGCCTCATCCCTTCTCCTTCCCTTTTCTCCTGGAAATGAGACCCCTAGAGCTCAGCAGAGGCTGATGCCAGCCCACAGGCCGGGCACAGCCCCTGCCAGCCTTGGCCTCTCCCTCCCGCGGAAAGGAGCCTTCTCCTGGTGATAATTACGGAAAAGTTCAGCGCTGAGAGAGGCGGGGGGAGGGATGTATTAAAATGCATGCGCACAGCTTGGGCCTCGCAGCAGATGTTGGCATAATTAGAGAGGAAAAAATTATGAAATTAATTTGTGGTTCAATGTAAATTTTGGCGTTGGGGGGAAAGCTGGCGCGTGCTCCCTGCCTGCCGCCGGGGGTCCGGGGGAGCAGTGAGGGGGACGAGGGATGGGCAGTGAGGAGAGGGTTTGGCAGGGCTGCATCCCAGCCCTGTCGCAATGGAGAGGTGGGGAGCAGCCCAAGGAGATGGATCATGCCCGAGGAGATGGATCACCAGCCCAGGGAGAGGGACCACCAGCCCAGGAAGCTGGGCCACCACCCTGGGGAGATGAACTGCCATTCCCTCCAACCGAGCGTGCAAACAGAGCAGGGCTGGGGAGGAAAAATAAAAATCAGGATCCAGCACTGGCCGTAGTTTGGAGTTTTTGTTGATCCCCACATATAAATGTTTGTTAATGCACTCAGTGTCACAAACAGCCTGGGGACCTCTCCCTTTTGGGGATGTCATTTGAGGGGACACACCTTGAGGTGTGCAAGGACCATTCTCGTGGTGACATTCCCAGACCAAGCTGGAGCCAGACAAAGCTTTGCTTTACCTACTCAGCTTTTCCCATCCCCTTTTCCTTTGGGAGGTGAAGAAGAATTAATATCTGCCACCTCCCCCTGCCCCGCACGGCCTCCCCTGCCCCCGGGGAGGAGGTGCAGGCTCAGGTTTAAGCACCCACTGATCAGCACATCCTCCAGCCACGGCTCTGCACTGCTCTGTGCCATTCCTGGCGGGTGACGGATGTCCCGTGCCAGGTGGGTACAGCCTGTCACCACCATCTGGGAAATTGGGGTCAGCCCCAGGGTCCACACCCAGAGAGAGGGGGGGGCTTTGTGCTGGGCCTTGCATCCCCACCTCTTGCAGGTGACATTTATTCGGGGGAGCCCTGAATTTATGCTGCTGAAGGAGAGGAAGAGCTGCAGAATGGGCTAAACTTGAGGTCAAGGAAGATGTATCCAACTCAGAACCACCAAAATTCAGTGTACCCCCAAACCATGACAGAGCCCCCTGAGGACAGGTGCCACCCCTAGAAATTCTGGGGCTTGCAACCCTCTGCTCCTCCCAGCTCCATGGTGCCAGTTCCCCTGGGCAGCCCAAAGCAGCAGAACCCCAGGGAGGGGCACAAGCAGCCACCGTGGGTGCCAGGCCCTGGCTGTCCCTTCCCTCGTCCTCCACAGCACCTTCCCAGGGCTGGCCCTGCAGCCTGGCAGTCATTCCCACATCCCAGATAATCCGTGGAACAAATGGAGGAGCATCCTTAGGATTTAACGATGCTGTTGGTGTGGACAGGAAAGTGGGGTGAGAGGAGAGGGGCTCTCCATAGCCCCCACACCGGCAGCACTGGGCAGCATTGGGATGCTCTGGGCATCACTTAGGGGCAGAATTGAGATGGGGAGAGCCCGGCAGGGACCCCCTGCACCCCTCGCCCTCCTCCCGCGGCGCTGAGCAGAGCGGGTGCGCCAGCCAGGCACGGGCACCGCGGGCACGGGCTCGTCCTGGTGCCCGTGTGCTCCTGGTGTGCTTCCATCTGGCCCCATCTGCTCCCGGCCGGGCTCGGCGGGACCGAATGTGGGTCGTGGCGAGCACGGGTGACACACCGCGGAGCGGCCGGGCAGCAGCTGATCCCCCCGGGCTGTGCGGGCTGTGCCGCCGGCCGGGATTACCCAGCTGCTGCCGAGCTGGCACGGGGACCGTCTCCTCCGAAAGGTTCCCTTCCAGGGGATTACGGATAATGCATCTGGAGCAGCACTCGCTCATCCAGGTTTGTGATTTATCTGAAAATCAAATTCCAGTAATCTCGCCTGCCATCTGGCCCCCGCGGACACGCGGCCGCCCCGGCGGGCGGGAGGGTCGGGGCGGGGGCTCCGTGTCCCTCCCCGAGCATCCCCCGCGGGAAGGACGGAGCGGGCTGAGGCTCCCTGGGGCGGTGGGAGGCCGCCTGGGAAGGAGACGCCCCAGGAAGCATTTTTGGGAGGGTGAGGACAGGACCTGGAGAACTCAGCTCGGTGCGGGATGTCCCTGTGTCCCTGTGCCCCGCACATCCCTGGATGCCACGATGAGGGCAGGACCCGGAGATCTCAAAGCCGTGCAGGGATATTCCTGTGTCCCCGCACATCCCTGCGTGCCCGGAGAGCTCATTCCTTGCAGGAACACGGGCAGGAGGAGGTGATGGGGAGGAGGTGACGACCCCTGCCCTGCCCAGGGGACATCCTGGCAGCAGGGACGTCCCGTGGCCCAGCAGGGAAGGCAGAAGAGAGCAGGATCCATCCTTTCCCCCGGCAGGAGTGGCCCAGAGGGGAGCCGGAGCCCCCAGCATTCCCCTCCCTGCCCCTCATTCCCAGCTCATTAAGGCTCTCCCATTATTCTGACATTTTGTGCGCGTCACGTAGCGGGAAGAAGTAATTTACTTAGAAGAAATTAAAAGTTCATTTTAATTGAGCGCACACTGCAGTATGCAAATGCGGGCGCATTATGTACACTGATGCGGAGACAAAGGCTGTAATCAACTGTTAACCCTTTCCGAGCCAGCCCCGCGCTCCTCCGCAGCGCCGGCACCGCTCCTGCCACTCCGGAGACCCCAGACCCACATTTGGGATGTGCCCCTTCCCCGCAGCTCCGCGCTCCCGGAGCTGGGGGCAGGATAAACCCCCCGGGCAGCGCTCCCGCCCCTGGGACGCGGGAGTCAGACAGGGATGCCGAGGATGGAGGTGTCCCCAAATCGCTGTGACGCGCTGGGATGGCTCCGAGCCAGCGAGACAGGGTGGATGATGGGGCAGGAGGTCTCCAGGGGTGAGGAAGGCATTTTGGGGAGCTGGGATGGAGGTGCAAAGGGGATATCCCTGGGGATACGTATCCAAACGTCAAAATAGGGCTCATTGCAGCTGCGACCACCCTCAAATCCAAATACCTGGATAGCGATGGCTGGATGTGAGGGTGGTCCAGCTGCGACGAGCCCGTGATATTCCCAGCATCCTGTTGCTATTTTTTTAATGTTTTTTTTACTACCTGTCAGACCTGAGATTTTTTTAATGGCAGTGCAAATGGAAGTGGCTCACAGATGCGAGATGACAGCCCGCTGCAGGAGACAGACAAATTACCTCCAACCTCGGCTCAAGACGCCCACAGACTCCCAAACAAAGGGAGATGGTGTTTGGGGGGCTGCAATGAGTTGTCAGCGCTCAGCCGGGCTGCCCGGGGTGCTCTTTGTGCACAGCACCCGTGGGACAGTGTGCCCTGATTCCGTGGGACACCCCGGCTGCAAAGGGCTTCGGGGGAGGCACACGCTCATCCGACATCAAATTATGGGCAGGTGATGTTACAAATCAGAGAGAGGTGAGGGCAAATTTGTCCCTTTGAAGGGGACACACCGAGGATGACAGAGGGGACCCGGGCACCCTTTGCAGGAGGGATGACGCTGCCGGGAATCCCCTCCCGGCTTTGCCAAGGACGGCAGGGACAGATCTGGCATGGGATCCTGCCACCCTCAGGGGGTGACAATGGGTGGCTTTTCAGCCTGGAACCACACGGGGAGGAGGTCTGGGGTCTCCACCTTGGAGCTGCCACCTCCACCTCAGGCTCCTTTCATCCGCCCTGCGCTCCCGGGAGCTGCAAGCCCGGTGCTCCCGAGGGCAGCCCGGGTGGTCGGGAGGATTTAATTGCTGCGTGTAACCTTTGCAGCCCGTCCCACGTGCCGGCTGGGCGCCGGCTCCGCGGCTCCAGATGGCACCCGGGAAAGAGTTAAGTCCGCTGTGATCAACAGCAAGAAGCAAGTGGTAAACAGTTTTTCTCTCCCTCTGCTAAATTAATATGCAAATTCCCCCCCTTCTCCCCCCCCCCCCCTTGCTTCGAAATTAGCGAGGTAGAATGCTTGGGCTAATTATGCATTCAAACGAGCAGGCTTCGTTAATGTGGCACTAAGAGGAGCCTGAAAATGATTGTGAGACGATGAAATTGAAATTGGAGCACGGCACTTCTAATGCATCTGGAGTCACTCTTGCGTGCCCCGGCAGATGTAACCTGGCAGTGACCGGCAGCTCCCGCCCGTGCCCGGGCACCCGCAGCACCCAGCACCCCCAGAACCGCCTCCAGCTCCCCCATCCCACTCCAAAACCGGCCCCTTTCCAGGATTTCCCTGCCCGGTTCCTCGGGGGTAGAAGGGTGGGACGGCCCTGTGCACGCAGAGCTCCTGGTGTGGGGCGGGGATGGGGCAGACAACCCGGAGCATCCCCGGGACTCAGAGCAGGGTTGGGATTAGGACTGACGGTGCTCCAGGTGAGCGAAGCAGGGCCCGGCACAGCCCTCGGAGTGTCCATGCAGGTCCCTGGGTGATGCTGGCAGCAGCCCCTGTGCTCCCATGGTCCGGAGCAGGGCTGGGAGCACGTTCCTCCTTCCCAGGCAGAATCCTGGCCCCCGAGGCAGCAGCAAGGGCCCGGGTTTGGTAAAGCTCCACTTGTGCTTGCAAGGATAAACCTCTGGCTGAATGAACCTTCTTCACTCCTGGGGATGCTGAATCCTGCTGGCTGCAGGAGGCTCACAGGGCAAATCCCATTCCCGTTGCCACATCCCAGAGGATTTGGTGCTCAGCAGTTGTTGGCGCATCCCAGCAAGGACCAGGCTGGTGGCACATCGACATCCATCACATCACGTGAGCCACAGCCCCGGGATTGTCCCACAACAGGGAGGGCTGGTACAGTGGCATCCAGAGGTGGCTCCTATGGGCCTGAGACCTGCACAGGAACAGCAGGAGAAAAAGTTGAGGGTGACAAGACAGAGAGGGAGATGTTTTATTTTCGGGGATGTGCTGGGCTGAGGATGAGCAGCCACCAGCTGCAATGGGCACAGGGGATGACGAGGGATTCACAGGAATACTGGCTCAGGATGTCACCAGCCCCAGTCTCCGCTGGGATAACTGCTCCCTGCCATCTGCACAGCCTTGGATGCAGCCACCCAAGGGCTAAACCCAACTTCCCCCGGGACGCAGCAGCGCCCTGGGACCGGCAGAGAGAGATAAGGGTGTTAAATATTCATCAGAGGTGTGGAATTTACTGGAAGCGTGCATTAGGAGGTAATGCCCGATCCACGGCGTGCTCCAGCAGCCCGGCCACGCCGAGGTGGGCGGAGGGCGGCGGGGGAGGGAGACGGATGCTCCGGAGGAGGCTGCGGAGCCGTAAACCAGATGCACTGCTAGGAATCAATGAGGAGCTACAGACTTTAGGCACTCAACCACCGGGACTGAAGCGAAGGAATAAACAGACAAGGAGATGAATAACACCCCGGAAAGGAGGGGAAGGAATGGGGGAGCAGCAGGGAGACAGATCCTGGAGGAGATGATCCTTGGGAGTGGGGAGGGATGGAATGACATTGTTTGGTCCAGGGGGGTGCAGATCCTGGAGGAGATGATCCCTGGGATCAGGGAGGGATGGAATGGCATGGTTTGGTCCAGGGGGATGCAGAGCTCCAGGAGCAATGTCGAGCATCCCAGAGGGATGCTGAGCAGTCCTGAGGACACACACCTCGGCAGTGGAGGCTGCTGGGCTTGGAGTGAGCTGTGGTGTGCCCGGGCAGGGCCGAGGGCCAGGGCATCCCACGGGCATCCCACGGGCACCGGGACCCGCTGCACCGGCCGTGCTCGGCAGCGTGCCCCGGGGTCGGGGCTGGCACTCGGAGGGGGTTGTTTTCCTCCTCTCTCCGGTAATTTTTCCCTCTGACTATGATGCATAGCGGTGCTAATTCGGCACGTTGCCATTAATTCCAGCACAGCTGCCGCTCTCTCCCTCAAGGCATTTCGCTAATACTCGGCTTCAGAGCCTCTCAGCAAATTAACATCATTTGTTCTGCAGAACATGTTTTATTTCTACACTACATGCATAGCTTATTACTCCTCCAGAAACTCGGGGTGTGCGGGAGGCAGCGCCATGGGCACAGCCCTCCAGAGCCAGCCCTGCTGCCCAGCTCGCCGTGCCCATCCCTGGACAGGCACAGAGACACAGCACAGTCCCTTGTGCCACCTCGAGCTGGAGCTGCAGGGATTTTCTCCCGGTGCCGGGATGCTGTGATGCTGTTGGAACACCCAGAGCTGGTGATGCGAGGGAGGATGGTGGCAGTGTGCTGGGTCAGTCACTGGCTGGCATTTCCTGCATCCCCCTGGCGTGATGCCACCTCTCAGTGCTCCTACATTTAGGGACAGAGGTGACAAGAGGTCCCAGGGTCTCCGAGCCAGGCTGGGGCTTGCTGGGTGTGACTCTGAAAGGATCCAGGAGCCCCCAGCACCAGTGGAGCAGCTCAGCCCCTCTGGGATGGAGCAGAGCAGCTCCCACGTGGCCCTTGGTGCTGAGCCCCGGGGCTGTCGGTGGGGGTGTGAGCTGGGCAGGGTGTCACCAGCCAGGCTGGGTGTCACCAGCCAGGCACGGGGTCCTGCCACCACCCACCAACCCGCAGCCCCCGCCAGCGATAGTTTCAGGTCTTTCGCTCTGATTAAGGTTATTTAAGCTTTTTACCAAAACATAAAACCTGATTGTTTGCATAAACAACCTAATTGGATTATAGTGCACAGCATCGCTAATGCCGCGGGCTGGCTGGGAGCCGGCGTGAGCGGGGAGCACCGGGAGCACCGAGGGCACCACAGGCACCGGGAGCACCGGGAGCCGGGATGGGCAGGGGATTGGTGAGACCCCTCCGTGCCCCCACGCCGGGGTCTGCATCCACCTGCCCCCTTCTCCCAGCCCCGGAGGGACCCTCCTCGGGGTGTGCGACTGCCGGTCGTCCCCACACGTGGCTCTGGCTGTGCCTCACCTGCGAGGCGAGAGGGGACAAAGCCCCCGCTCCGGCATCGCTGGTGGGAGGAGGAAGAGGAAGGTGGAGGTGCCGAGCGGGAAGCAGGGGGCCGGGAGCTTTGCAGGAATGCTGCCTGCGCAGCGTTTCCATGGCTGGGAGCTGCAGAAGGCTTTCATGGCAAGAGGCGGAGAGGCTCCATGAATATTTCATTAGGAAAGCAATGTGGTGTGCTGCAGAGAACATCTGGCTGGAGTCCCTGGAGACCCCTGCCTTGTGCAGGAAGCAGGAACTGTGAAATACGGAGGAAAACGAGGGAGAGGGGGAGATGGGGGGGATCATCCCGTGACACGGGGAACGTTCCTGCCCTCTTGGCCCTGCACTGAGCAGCGCAGGGCTTCATCCTCTGGAGAATGATGGGAGCTGGAAAGGCTGTGGTGGTGCCATGGCTGTGCCATCCAGGTGGAGGATCCCCTCCTGGACATTTTGGGGGCCAGACTGCAGCGGGCTGCTCTGTTTAATCCCAATATCCAATGCAGGAATGGGCAGAGCTGCTCCTACAGCTCAGAGCAGAGTGGAACACTGGGATGGGATGGGATGGGATGGGATGGGATGGGATGGGATGGGATGGGATATCTTTTGCCTCACTACACATCACTCCCAGAGAGATACTGATGCCCTCGAAACTGGACACTGGGATCCTGCCCCGGCTCCTGCAGGGAGATTTGTCCTGCTGAGACTGGTGCAGAGTGGACATCCCCAGGCACAGGGGGGCTGGTGGGCACAGCCAGGGTCCTTCAGGGGTGCAGAGCAGCAGGAATCGGGGGGCTGTGAGATTTGGGATTGCCAGCATCCCTGTTTCCCTTCAGTGGCAGCTCCTTCCCCTGGCACGGGCCAGGGTCAGTGCTTGGAGACCCTTTTGCAGCCACTTCACTCAGTGCCAGTGGAGTGGTGATGCCGCACTGCTCCTGGCTTGGGGATGGCTCCAACATTGCTCCTGCATCCCGGGCAGCAGGAGGGCACACAGCAGCACCAGGTCTCTGCCCTGCACCCTCAAATCCCTCCCCAAGGCTCCCCACTCCCCCCAGCCCCACACAAACACCCACTCACCCCCCATCTCCTTCACCCAGCACCCCATGCCCATGACCCAGGCATCGTGTGAGTCCTGGCCATGGGACCACGAGCTTCCCGGTGTCCTGCAGTCCTGCCCTTCCCTCCTCCTCCCCAGCATGGTGATGGATGCGGGGGCTCTCTGCCCGCCCTCCCTTTCTCCTCACCCAGCCACCAGGCTGTGCTCCGGGGCAGCCCCGGGCTGGGAGCAGGGCGCATTTCCCACGTGCCAGCGCTGCTGGCGGCAGGATTTTGGCTCACACCTCCCTTCCTGCAGCCCCGGTGGCCCCGGCCCCTCCGCCGCCAGCAGACAAAGCCCAACCAGACAAAGCCACAACCTCGCTCGCCGGCCCCGCGTGCGGCAAAGCCTCTGTGCAGCCCCAAGGCGAGCCCGGCCGGCACCCGCAGCTTGTGACTGCCCGTGCCAGGCAGAGGCGCAGGCAGGGGAGCACTGGGGGACAGGCCAGGCAGGAGCTGGCCGGACAGGCCAGGCAGGAACTGGAGGGACGGGCAGGGAGGCCGCGGGCAGCCTGAGCAGAGTGGAACCGGCCGGGAAGCAGAGCCTGGCACAGACACATGCACGCACACGCACACCCTGCGAAACGAAGGCAAATACCTCTGTCCTCCCCGGCTCCTCCGGCTGCCTCCCGTCCTGCCTCGGCCACGCCGTGCCTCCTCCGCGCTGCCCGTCCTCCATGTGCCCACGCCGGGACGCGCTGCCAGACCCTCCTCTCCACCGCCGGTGGGGTTTGGCCCCCGCTGCCTGCTGGCGTTTTGGCAGCCTCGCCGCTCCAGCGATGGCATGTGTCCATTATTTTTTTTTTTCTCCTCTCTCCCTTTCACAATCCGTCCTCCCCAGCCTTCTCTGCCGGTGCCTCCGGAGCCGCCTGCGGTGCCAGCTCGCAGGGAAATTGGCAGCGAGCGCGGCACAGGGATCCTCCTGCAGCTGACAGAGCCCTGCCAGGCGCAGGGAGCCCTTCTGCCAGCCACCAGCCTTGGCACGGGGGGCCAGGGGGCCGCAGGGGGCTGCCGAGGCTTGGCAGCCCTTCCCCGGCACTGCGCGCCCCAGCCGCCGCCACGGCTCCGCTGCCAAATGCCAAATGGGGGGAGGAAAAGGGGAGAAGGCAGAGAAAGGAGTTGGCATCGCCGTGCCCGGCGGCGGAGACCCACCAGGGACCCCTTCCCTTCGCCAAGGCCAGCTGGGCGACGTCCTCATCCCTCGGCAGAGGCTCCGGAGCCTGTCCATGGTGCCGGCGTGGCACGGAGGGGCTGAGCCCCGTCTGTCCCAAGTTGTGCCCCCAGCCCAGTCGGGGAAGCCCATCCCAGGGACGGCAAGCGCCGCCGCAGACCGGCGATGCTGCGTGGCGAGGACGGCTCCCACAGACACACCTCTTACCCAGCATCCGTCTGCTGCATAGGGGGGCCCGGGAAATTGGGAAGGGGAGAGCGGAGGAGGGACTTCTGGTGATGGGTGGGGGTTTTGGGGTGCCCTCTGGCCGTGTGTCACCTGGCACGGCTGCCCAGCCTTGTGCAACAGAGCATCCCCAGCTCGTGCCAAAATCCTGGCCCCAGTGGTTCAGTCGTGCCATGACTCCATCCTGGCCAGCCATCAGCGTAGCAGCCAACCCTGTTTTTCCAGGTTTTCTTCCCAAAATTCTTGGTTTGGGTGTCTTTTTGGAGGTAGAAGTGGGTATGTGGCGTGTGCCTCCACTGTAGGGTGGATGCTCCTGGTGCCAATGCCTTTAGAGGGCCCCTAAGGCCAAGGGACGTGGATGGGAATGGCCAGGCAGGAGACGGGGAACAGCTCAGTTCCTGCTCAGTTCCTCCCAAAATACGTCATTTACTGGGAGCCACATTCCCTGGGAGGCACAGGGGTGCTGGAGCAGGCACCAGGAGCACACAGAGAGCAGCGGCCATCCCTGGGTAACAGCTTTACCCCCTAACCAGGGATGTCTTTACTGGAGTTGGCCGGAGGAGCCAGGAGCCCTCCATGGGGCAGGATGGGGTCAGAGCGGGTCCCACTGGCCCATCCCATCCTCCCGCCACGCTCCACCCCCTGTCCCTGGGTGGTGGCACATCCCAGCCCAGGGATGTGGCAGCTCCTGGGTTGGCAGTGACTCTTTGTGCCGTACGAATGTTCTCGGAGCAATCCCAGTGTGCCCCGTGCCCCCGTGCCCCGGTGGCTGTCCCCGGCCTGCCCGTGTCACACGTGCGCCTGCCATTTCCTCAAATAAGCAGCTAATCTCCATCAATCATAATTCCGGGCAATTATCATAATAGGGCCATTTTGCACTTATCCTCGCCACGTGATGCAGGAGCCACTTACGGCTCCACTTCACGCCGAGCAGCTCCGAGCTGCTCCCGTCCCCGGGGAGTCCCCATGGCAATCGTGTCCCCTGCAGGCCCCTGGGGACAGCCCGGCCCTGCCAGGTGCGGGCAGTGGTTGCGGCAGTGGATGCTTGGTTTGGGAGGGATGCAGGCAAAACTCGGGGGAAAACACAGGGAGCCTTGTCCCTGCCTCGTGCCATCCCGCCACGGGAGCAGCAGCACAGGGTTCAACCCCGAAATGGGGACACTCAGGCTGCTTTTTGTCACTCCATGGCCCTGGCAGCCTCGCGGTGGTGCCGATGCCATGTGGGTGTGGCAGGGGACAGGGCCAGCAGCCCCTGCTGACCTTCCCCTGCCTGGCGGGGAGCAGCTTAGGGAGGCTGGGAAGTGGTGAGGCACAAGGGCCTCGGGTCGGGGATTAGGGGCCAGCAGATGGCCGGAGATCAAACATTTCACTGCCCCTTGTTTACAACACCCTCCTGGGCAGCAGCTGCCGACCCTGGCACTGCTCTGGCTCTGTCCCTCCTTGGGCTGGGGCAGGATGGGGATAGGGACACATTTCCCATGGCTTTGGGATGTCCCAGTGGGGATGAACAGGCTCCCAGCTTGCTGTGCTGCAATCTCACTCCAAGCAGCATCACAGAGGAAGCTGCCAGTGCCCCCATCCCATCCCATCCCATCCCATCCCACCCCACCACAGAACACTGGGATGAACTCGCCGTCACCCTGAGCATTCCCACAGCCCGGCAGTGTTTGTGGTGTTTACACCATCCCAGTAATTACTTTCCTATTTTTTTTTTCTTTAATAAATACGGATGTGCCACAAGTAAACGCCGGCGCAATAAAAGCTTTCTGCTGGATCCATAATTAATCACCGAGCTGAGCAAGGCGGGGAGGGCAGGCGGAAAACCCTCCCGCCAGCAGGGGCTGCGGGGCTCACACCCGGCTGGGAGGGACCCGAGAACCCGCGGTGGCAGCTTGGGGACAGCGCAGAGCCCTGGGGACCAGGCAGCAGCCGAGGCCACAGGTCTGTGGGTGGGCAGGGCTGAGCCGCACCCGGGTCTCGCCCTCCACTCCCAGCTGTGAGGGCACATCTGGACTGACCCCGGGTCTGGGTTTCCACTCCCAGCTGTGAGGGCACATCTGGACTGACCCCGGGTCTGGGTTTCCACTCCCAGCTGTGAGGGCACATCTGGACTGACCCCTCTCGGATGCAGTCGGGGGCAGCTCCATCCCTCCCTCCCGGCCCCGGGGAGCAGCGTGCGGCCCCGCAGCCCCGGGGTGGCCGGCAGTGACCACGGCTGAGCCCGGGCTCCGGGGATGTGGCCGGCTCCAGATGGCCGCTGGGCACCAGGTGCGGGGGGCCGGGGCGGCAGAGGGTGGCCCGGGGTGACATCTGCTGTGCAGGCGGCCAGCTGGCCCCGCCGCCTGCCACCATCGGGGGGAGCACGGCCCTGTCACCCCCACGGGGTGGAGGGGCCGCTCCTAGCGCGTCCTTGGCTGTCCCAGCTCTGTCCCCACGCTGTCCCTGCCAGTCCCCGCACCACCAAGGGGGAAGGCTGGGGACAGATGGGGAGGGTGGAGAACGACACTGGCGGTGGCAGGGCCGGGCTGGGCGCTGGGCACACCTGCAGGGAGGTGGCACCCGCTGGCACTGGGGCCGGCCCGGAGCTGCTGGGAGTGTTGGGAGCGTCCTGCAGCAGCTCTGCACAGGGCAGGGGGTGATGGGGGAGTGAGCGGGTGTGAAATGGGGAGGGTGTGAGAGCTGCGCAGTGGGGACGAAACTGCGGGATGGGGACGGACTGGGGAAGGGGGGGAACTGGGGAAAGGGAGGAACTGGGGAAGGGCTGTGGGACGCAGAGGAACTGGGGAAAGGGCTGTGGGACGCAGAGGAACTGGGGAAAGGGCTGTGGGACGCAGAGGAACTGGGGAAAGGGCTGTGGGACGCAGAGGAACTGGGGAAAGGGCTGTGGGATGCAGAGGAACTGGGGAAGAGGGGGTGGGATGGGGAGGAACAGGAGAAGGAGCTGTGGGATGGGGAAGTGTGCAGTGGGGAGGAAATTGGAACAGGCCTGTGCCATGGGGATGGGGCTGTGCCACAGCTGTGCCACGGGCATGTGAGAGATGGGGATGGAGTGGGAAGGGAGCTGTGCCGTGGGCAGGGAGGCGTGTGGTGAGGAGCTGTGCGCTGGTGAGGAAGGGGAGGAGGGTGATGACAGCGGTGAAAGGGGAGGAGGGGAAAGGGCAGGTATGGAATGGGGTCGGAGGTTGTGAACAGGGAGCCATGGAATGAGGAGGGAGCCAAGTGATGGAGAGAGAACCCTGAGAAACAGGGAGGGAGCTGTGCAGTGCATCCACTGGGGAGCTGTGAGATGGGAACTGTGCAAGAGCTGTGCCAGGGGGAACTGTGCAAGAGCTGTGCCAGGGGGAACTGTGCAAGAGATGTGTCAAGGAGAACTGTGCAAGAGATGTGTCAAGGAGAACTGTGCAAGAGATGTGTCAAGGAGAACTGTGCAAGAGATGTGCCAAGGAGAACTGTGCAAGAGATGTGTCAAAGGGAATTGTGCAAGAGATGTGTCAAAGGGAATTGTGCAAGAGATGTGTCAAAGGGAATTGTGCAAGAGATGTGTCAAAGGGAATTGTGCCAGAGCTATGCCATAGAGAGCTGTGTCAAGAGG
>VZTB01015535.1:33539-57957 GCA_013397245.1 Thryothorus ludovicianus | reverse complement strand
GATGAGGGAGCCTTGCCATGATGAAGGAGCCGTGCCATGATGAGGGAGCTGTGCCATGATGAAGGAGCCGTGCCATGATGAGGGAGCCGTGTCACGAGGCAGGGCTGTGCGGTGGCGCTCCGGGAGCGGGGCAGTGCCGGAGCCCTGGGCGCTCTCTGGGTGCTCTCCCCACCAGCCCTGGGATCCCGGCCCCGTTTCCGCTCCCAGCCCGCGGCACCTCGCGGGTGGAAACGCACCTGGGGCCGTGGGTGGGGTCACGGCCCAACGCGCACAGCCCCAAAATCACGGGAGCAGGGCCTGGGGGTGCCATGTGCCACCACGGGGACCTCTCAGCATCCCCGCGTGTGTCCCCAGGGTGTCTGTGTGTCCCTAAGGTGTCTGTGTGTCCCTTGGATGCCCGTGTGTGAGGGTTCTTCCAGCCCAGGCCAACCCTGACCCCTGATCCCTGCCCAAATCCCCAAATCCCCAAATCCCGCAGACCAAGCCCATGGCCCCAGGGCCCGCGGAGCACAGATGGAGCTCGGTGACGCCACATCCACCCGCCATGACACCCGAGGACACTGGTGACACAACGAGGGGCTGCAGGGACAGTCAGACCCGGCCCCGCCCCCCGTGGGCGTTTTGGGGCCAAATCCCCACAAATCGGCTGCGGGGCGGCGGAACGTTCGTGCGCGGAACGTTCGGGCGGCGGTGCCGCGTTCCCGCCGGAGCTGCTCGCGGCCGGAGCGGTCCCCCGGCGGCAGGTGAGGCCCGGCGGGGCTGCGGGAGGCGGCGGGGCCGGGACAGCTCCGGGATAGCCCCGGGACAGCCTCGGGATGGCCCCGGGGTGTCCAAAGTCAGGGATAGCCGGGCCCTGCTGCCCTCGGCCCGGTGCGCTCGGCCCCGGCCCTCCCTCCCCGCGGGTCCCGCTGGCTGCGGGGCCGGGTCCGTGCCCGCGGGACCTCGGGAATCGCGGCCGAGGCTTTTTCCTATTCCTGCTCTGGGATAGTGCCGTGAGTAGGCTGCGGGCAAAGAGCTGGAGAGTGGGTATCCGCCCCGGAATGAGAGAGGAATGAGGTGAGGGTGGGCAGGCCCTGGCACAGGTGCCCAGAGCGGCTGTGGCTGCCCCTGGATCCCTGGCAGTGCCCGAGGCCAGGTTGGACACTGGGGCTTGGAGCAGCCTGGGACAGTGGAAGGTGGGACTGGATGGGCTTTAAGGTGCTGTGCAATCCAAACCTTTCCTTGTTTTTTGTTTTTGAGAAGGGCAGAACAGTCAGCATCTCGGGCATTATTTAGTGCATTTTCCAAGTCTCTTAGTTACTTTATTATTTTCTAATAAAGCATTCTTTATTATTTTCTAAGAATAAAGCATGTTTTAAATCTCTGCCGCAGGAACAGCTGGGAATCCCTTTGCATTCCCATAGCTGTGAATGAGGAAGGGGTGGAATCCTGCAGGTCAGACAGACTCTGCCTGGCAGTTCACAGTCACAACTGGAGCCATTGTTCATATAAAAACTCACGTGGGAACAGCTCAGAGTAACTCCGAGGGTCACTTCTCTCCAGGGAATGTATTTTATGTTCAGAAAGTGCAGAGGGGGAGGCACAAGGTGCACAGGGCTGTGCAGTGGGTCAGCTCCCAGTTTGCGCTGGTTTTGTTGTGCTGGGAGCTGGGCAGAGCCCTCCAGCTGCTTTGAAATCTTCATCCTCAGGAGGAGGGGGAGGAGGAGGACTTGGATTTTCCCTTCCAGAGGGATTTGAACCTTCCCTTCCAAGGCAGCAGAGCCACATCTCTGCACTGCCCCCACCTTCCCGTGGACTCTAGGGACAAACTTGATTTCCAGGTGTGCTGTGCCAGAGTTTGTGGCACCAATTTTCCCTGAGCAATGGGAGGGGATGGAGAGCAGCCCCTGGATTTAATTCCCTGTGCCCCGTGTGTCTGCACACCCCATTACCCCAGCTCTGTAAAAGCCAGCTTTCCCAGGCCTGGCTGAAGGGGCTGCTGTTCACTGCTCCATTAAACACAGACTGGGGGAAGGGGATAATTTGATTTTTGGAAGGATCAGCCACGCTGATCCTGGGCAAACACAGCTCCCAGTTCATGCCCCTCTCAATGCTCAGGGCACTGACACCTTGCCATGGCCACAGGTTCAATTTAGGATGTGAATTAGGTCGGGTTTTTACGTTTTACTCTCTTCAGAGCAGCACAAAGACGTCACCCGAGCTCTGCCTTGAGCTGCTTTGTTTTTTTCCATGCTCGTGGCAAATGTCAGAGGTTCCCACGGTCACCCCGCTCTAGGGCTGAAGCCTCTCTGCTCCCCCAGATGTTTCCACCCTAAATCACAAGCTTGTTTTGCAGAAGCAGAAATTGAGGTTGATTTGCAAAAAAAAAATCTGAGCAGGGCCAGTGTCTGGGTGGGAAAATGCTCCGAAGGAGGAGGGGGGAGACCGCAGGGCTCACAGAAAATAAACTCTTGTGCAGCCTGAGCTGGGGGCAGCCCTGCCCAGCTCTTCCCTGGGGAGCTGCTGGGTTGGATCCCCTTTGTTGCAGCTCCTCCCCACAGTGGGAAGCTGGGCTGGGAGGCTCTTGGAGCTGAGCTGCTCCACTAATAGGCATTTATCAAAAAAAAATCAGGTTGTTATTGCCGGCGTCAAGGAAGTGTCACGGACGCTCTCGGGGAGTGAGAGCTTGTCATCCTTTGGCTGCTTCCTCTCGTCATGGAATCCCTCTGGGGATGTTTTGGTGCTGATTGGATTCTGTGCAGCAAACCCCTCTCCCTCCTGCCACAGCTCTGTCCTCTCCCCTCTGCTCCCCGTTGCTGTATGGAGAGGCTGCTCCAGGCAGTGCAGAGGGGTTTAGGATTCTTCATGGAATCGTGGAATGGTTTGGCTGGGAAAGGACCTTAAAGCCCCTCTCATGTCACCCCCTGCCTGCCTGGCACACTGCAAAGTGTCCCTGCCCGTGGAGCTGGATGGGCTTTGACGTCCCTTTCAACCCAGCCCATTCTGGGATTCTATGACAGCTGGTTCATCCTTTGAATCAGCTGGATTTTAGGGACTGGAGGCTGTGCAGGGAAAGGTCTCTGCCTCCTGTTCCATCATGGCAGGAGCCAGGGATGCTCAGGCTGCCCAGGATGTGGCACTCTGAGGCAGGGACATAAATAATACAGTGGCTGTGATTCAAATGAGGGCTGCCAGTTTCCCTGGGTGGGAATAACCCCCTGGGTGATCCTGTACTGATCTGCTCCCATCCTTGCTTTCTGCAGAAGCTCTTCAGCCCGGCCGTGCTGGCAGGATGCTGCTCCCCCTGCTCTTCCCCCAGCTGTGCCGGCCCCTCCGCTGCCTCCTCCGGGACCTGTCCCGCTGCAGATGGCATGGGAAGAGGGCTGGCTGTCCCCACAGGGCTCTGCACACAGCCTGGGCCACCTGCAGCAGTGACATCACCCCTGTGTTCACCAGGGCTCCAGCTTTTGGGGACAAAGTGGCCATCGTTGACCAGAACGGGGAGCACACGTACAGGCAGCTGCTGAGCCGGAGCCTCCGCTTGTCCCGGGAGATCTGCAGGCTCCTGGAGTGCCCCAGCAGGGACCTGAAGGAAGAGAGGATCTCCTTTCTGTGCCCCAACGATGCCTCCTACGTGGTGGCCCAGTGGGCCTCGTGGCTGAGCGGGGCCATAGCGGTGCCCCTGTACAGGAAACACCCCGTGCCCGAGCTGGAGTACGTGATCCAGGATTCCCAGAGCGCCCTGCTCATCGCAGCCCAGGAATTCGTGGGCAAAATCACCCCCAGTGCCAAGAAACTGGGAGTGCCAGTGCTGCCACTTCCCAGGTCTGGTGGTGATGGAGCCACAGAGGAGGAGCCCTTGCCGAGCTGTTCCTCGTGGAAGGACAGAGGAGCCATGATCATCTACACCAGCGGGACAACGGGGAGGCCCAAGGGTGTCCTCAGCACCCATGAGAACGTGCAGGCTGTGGTGAGTGCTGCTGCCCCCTTGCCAAGCTCGTGCCAAGGCACGAAGTCTTGGAATCTGGAGGGGATTTGGGGTTGCAAACACCTTTCCACTGCCAAATTCCTGCAGAGAGCTGTGGGGCTGCAGCTCCAGAGTCCTCCGTGCTTGGAAGGTGAACACACAGCAGCGTGTGAGGCTCTAAACCTTGGCCTGTTCATGCTGCAGCTGCATCCCAAGGCAGGTGGATTCTCCTCCCTGCTTTCCTGGAAAGCAGAAGGGATGAAACCTGTTGTAAAATGCCTGATTTCTTTGCAGTTTGCTTTTTTACCCTCTGACGAGGGGAAAATCTTTGCTCCTAATTGGAAAATATCTTAGCCCAGCCCAGTGCTGTGTGAAACCTGTGCATTATTCAGCTCTGTATCCCTAAGGCAAAAAAATCCATTAGCTGTCGGAGCCAAAAGGAATTAAAAGTTTGAATAAGCCTGCTGACTGCCTCACCACTTGGTTATCAGTGCCTGCAACTGCCAGGCTGCTGCCATTAGGGAGGGAGGGCAGGGAATGCAGGGAGCTGCTGCTGCTCTGGGTGCTTGGATCCTGCAGTGTCCCATCAGGAATGAAAGCCTTGATGGATGGAGCCAGGGCTTGGCTATATTGGGCAAAGAATGCGTTCCCTTACAAACATGCTGATTATTTGGGGGGTGGCCTGAGCAGTCCCCATCCTTTGTGCTGTCCTGCAGGAAGCCTAAAAGCTGCTCCCTTGCCCTGTGGAAGAGGGTTGTGAGAGACACGACCAAATTCCCCTGTTCAGATGCTTCTCTTATTTTTAGGTGGCTGGAAATAAGCTTTGCAGTTGCCAGCACTGGGCTCTGAAGGGCATTGTTGACCCAGAAACCTGATAATTATCCCTTCAGATAATTATCCCTTCAGAGCAGAGTGTTTTGGAAGCTAGATACTCCCATAATTTTCACTAACACGAAACCTACTTTCTGTTTATCAGCGATTTCCTGCTTCTACTGATTATCCCTTACAGGTGCTAAAAGCCTGATGTCATCAGTGTCCTAAGTATGGCAACAGAATTCTGGGAAAATTAGCTTTTTGATTACTATTTCTGCCAAATCTGCGTGTGCAGCAGCAGATTAATATTTTTGTATGTCCTACTTAAAATCATTGTTGATATTTCTCAGTAACAAGAAGGGTTTTGCTGATTTAAAGGCACGTCCTGACAAGATGCTGAAGGTGTTCCTCTTGTGTTCTGATGTTGTTGTGGGAATTTGTCTCCTGCTGATCCTAAAGGGAAGATTTTGTCCCCAGACAGGCCTGGCATTCCTACCAGGGAATTTGGGGCCTTGGTGCTTTCCAGAGGCTGCCCTGGAATAGAGGCCAGATAGAGCAAAAGGATAAAGCAGGGATTTATTAAAAGGCATCAATGGGAACACCTGGGCAGCACAAGAGCCACAGCCAAGATGGACCCAAAAGTGGTCACAAAATGGGTGACTGATCACGAGATCTCACACTTTGATAAATTCTGCCCATTAGCATATTGGACTTAACTGTCCAATTATAGCTTCAGGTTATGAAGCTCCATCCTCTTGGCTTTTCTCTCTTTACCATTGTTTTTGTTCTTGGGCCTGAAATTTTTATCAGTTGTCCTTGGTCCCCAGCTAGAGAAGGAATTGTTTTGTCTCCCTGCTCTGTGAAGAGAGACTTAATATGAAACCCAGAACTACCCACCGAAACAGCACAATATCTAAAAAATATAAAAGCTAAAACTTCAGGCAGCAGCCTGAATACCTCAGGAAAATCTTTCCTCCTGCCCTAAGGCCATGCTGGTTTTTTTTTCTGCAGACCACGGGGCTGGTTGAGAAGTGGGAGTGGAAGAAGGAGGATGTGATCCTGCACGTGCTGCCCCTGCACCACGTCCACGGGGTGATCAATAAGCTGCTGTGCCCGCTCTGGGTGGGAGCCACGTGCATCATGTTCCCGGAATTCGACGCAGAGATGGTGAGCCCGGGGGGGAACCCCAGCAGCAGGACTCAGAGCAGCTCTGGGGATAAGTTCCTAAAGAATTCCAGCCCCTTCAGCCACTGGCTGTGTGTGGTTGGCTGGGTGCTCAGCCTGGGGTGAGTGTGCTCTTCCAGAGGGTGCAGCTCGTTGTGATGTTGGAATGGGAATGCTGCTCTGCCCCTCGAGCCCTGGGCTGGGGTCTGGCTGGGGGTGGCTGGACCCTTCTGTGTGCATTTCCATCCAGAATTAGGGTTGTGGATTTATTTTTTTACTGCCAGGAAAGGTGGAAATACTGGTTTTCCTTTTGTGTATTAGTGATGTGCTGCTTGCTGAGTTTTTTAGTGACTAGTGTTTCTCAGAATCCCCAAAACACTGAGGCTGGGAAAGACCTCCAAGGTCACCAAGCCCACCCTGTGATCTATCCCCACTTTGTCACCCAGCCATGTCCAGTCATTCCTTGGACATCTCCAGGGATAGGGGCTCCACCATGTCCCTGGTCAGCCCCTTCCAGTCCTACATCCTTAGTGTTTTGTATTGCATTACATGACAGAACACAGCTTTCTGAGTTTTTTCCAGCCCAGGTAAAGGAAATCTTGGTTTTCCTTACCTACATGGAAAGATGGCTCTTCCTCTGTGGAGAAACAAGAGTTAACAGAGCTGTCAGGTTGGACTCAGTGATGTGAGAGAGAGTTTGCAGATCCAGACCTTCCTACAGCTTTTAGGAAAAGTGGCAGGAGGGAAACCTTGCTGGAGTGATGCTTTTAAAATGTTGTTTTCTATCTGAGCCAGGAAACACCAGTGCCAGTGTTCTGCTCCTCCTTTGTTCCTTGCAGCAGTGGAAAGAGGGGAAGGAAAGGCAGCAGTAAAGGTGGAACAGGTTCCACATTTCCCAGCCCCTGGGATGCAGCACTGTCCATCCACATCTCCCTGTGTCCTGGGTGGTGTCTGCAGTGTCACTGTGAAGGGACACTTGGGTTTTCAGGTGCTGCTGCTTGGAGCAGACAGGGAACAGAAGTGTGCTGTCACTGCAGAGTTCCCTGGGCAGGCCAAAGGAGCCTGTGCTGAGTAACGGCCCAGGCTGCTCTCCTTGCGTTTATCCACATGGAAAGGACAAAGTGCTCAGGTGTGGGATACACCTGGAAGCCTCCGGCTGTGCTGCTGCCAGGTGAGGGCGGGCCCAGCTCCGGGTGATTCTTCGTGGCTCGTTTCTGCTTCTCAGAGCGGCAGCCACAAAAAATGCACACTTCCTTTTTCTGTCAGGATGGCTCTGACACCTGAGCACTGATCCTTTTTGGGGGGACAGCCCCGGAATCCCAGCGGGGCAGCTCTGCCCTTCCAGAGCAGATTGGTAGCACGCTGTGGTAGAAGGCAGGAAGGTCCCTGGTTGCCTGTGCTTTCCCCCCAGTGATTGCTGCCAAGTTGTCCAGCCCGACTTTAGGGTGAGCCCGGAGGCTCGGGGGGCAGCAGGGCAGTGCTGGAGCCCCGCTGGAGCCCCGCTGGAGGCGGGCCCGGCGCTGCGGCCGGAGCGGAGCCTCTGGAGGGCGCGGTGCTCCGCATCCTGCGCCGCCGCTGATTGATGCTCCCTCGTCCCCTGGCGTTTTCCTCTGCTCTCTGCCGACATCTGCGGATCAATGAGCTGACGTTGAGGGATGGGGTCGCGATCGGGGGAGCGGGACTCGCCCCTCCTGCCTGCTCTGATCAGAGCTCTCCCCAGATGTGACACCAGGGACGCGCGGGGACAGCGCCGGCGGCGGCCGCTTGACCCTGGAGCTGAACTTGGGCAGGGAGGGCGGGCGGGGCTCTCAGGTGCACGGCGGCTCGGAGGGACGGCATTTGCTTCTCTGCTTTCTTTTACTCCGTTATTTTTCCGAGGGCCTCCCCGGGGAGCTGCCAGTGGTTTGATCGACACTCCAAAGCGAGCACGGGAGGGTAAATAAGGCTTTCTCGTGGAGTTTATTGCAAGCTGCCTTTCAGTTCCACTCTGTTTTCACCAGCTGTTTACAAAGTGCCCTTTGCTACTGAAATCAGCTTGCAGCAAAGCAGCACTGGAGGATTTTGCCAGAGGAGCCCGAGTTTTGCCGTGTGCTTTTTTTCCTTGGCTGCACCTTGAGAAAGCAGCCAATTATAGTGTGATATAAAGAAACTCGACTGGCAGCTAAAACACTTGACAGGCTGATCAAAACAAGGCGAGGAACTTACTCTCAACCTGCTGCAGACATATTTAGCCTTGAGTGATACTGGCAAAGGTTCAAGAGAAACCGCAGCAGCACGCCCGATGTGTGTTTGGTTTCTAATCACTAACACTTCATTATACAAAATAAATACTTTATTATTACAGTGTTTATTAAATTACATAATTTGCGGCGTGCCTTATAGTCGTGGATACAGATGGCAGTCTGGTTTTGGTGGTGGGAATAATGCTCTTTTTTTTAATTTTTTTTTTTTTTTCCCTGAGAAGACATTCCCAGCCCCAGACCACGGCTTGCTTGTCGTTCCCCGCCGTGCAGGGGTGGGAGGTGGCAGCTTTCAGACCTTTCCGTCTGTTTTTGTTAGCTGTCCAAGGAAAGGTTAAAAATCAAGACTGTGGAGTAGCCCCAGTGCCCTGACCAACATCCTTCCTCTCACTAAAACAGCACCTGGTGTCTGTGGCTACTGCTGAGGCCACGACGACTCATTAAAGTGTGCTGAGGTGCCTCAAGCGTGAAAGTTGCTGCATAAAATCAGATTCTTTTTATTAAATGAGGACATCCATTACGCTGCACTAGCTACTGTACATGTTATAATTCACTTTATAGCACCATCTGTTAGGACTGTCTTGCTTAAGCTTTTCGTAGCATTTTTTTATTGCAAGTTATTAAAAAAGATGGCTGCATCTATTAATCATTTATTAATAAAGGGTTTATAAATGGACCCTGAGTTTCCAGAATTAGTTGGCTGGTACGTGATGTACTGAGTCCTCTTGGTGCTTGTGCTCCTTGGGGTCTTCCCAGGGAGCAGCATCCAGTGCTCTTGTCTGTGCTGCTGGGCTTGGGAGTGGCAGGGATGGCTTTGGGGGGAGACTTTCCAGCTCAGGTGGGTATGGAGCAGGCAGGAGAGCAGCAGTGAGCCCCAGGGGTGTTCTGCCAGCAGCTGTGTGGGGCATGGCTGGCTGTGATGTTGCTGGTTTCTTGTTTTATTGGTGTTCAAGGGTGAGAAGTGGGAGGGCAGGCAGCTCCTCTGGAGCCAGAGGCAGCTGCAGCCTCAGCATCCCTGCACGATCCTCCCTCCATCACCTGCTCCCAAGCTGAGTTTACTTCCCCAGCTGCTCTGTTCCTGTTTGCATTCCTCAGCTGCTGCTGACCTCTCCCAGATGCTGGAGTAGGAATTTCGTGTCCAGGAGCTGGGATTTTAAAGGTGCTGTGTTTGTACAAGTGTTGTGCTCTTTGGTGGCCAGAGGAGTAGAGATGAATGTCTCTGTTAAGGAAGGAGTGAGCCGTTAAGTGCAGGGTGAGCCTTCTCCTCCTGGCCAAGTGCTTTTTGAAAGCTCTGAGCATCAGGGCTTGCACCAAGCACTCTCTGGAGCATCCATTCCCAGTGACTGCCCCCCTCCATCTCCCTCCCTGCATCAGTTCAGGCACAGCCTGTGGTGGGACTGTTGCTCCGTGGAAATGTCAGTGAGTCTGGAGACCTGGGCAAGCTGAGTGTCCCCTGTGCTTGCTGTGACAGTCACGCACACTGATGTCCCCTTTCCACACCATTGGATATTTTGGAGCAAATTATGAGGTCAGTATCTGGTTTACAGGATCCTCTGCTGTGGTTTTTGGACAAAGAGGATCAATTTTGGGCAACAGGAAGAGCTTGTCTTTGCCTTGGACACCCCTGATCTTGGCTTGAGGGGAAGATGCTCCAATGGCAAAAGGCTCCCTGTCAGCTCTCTGCATCAAACACGAGAGCAGATCCTGGGAGGTCTTTCAGCCTCTTGAGCAGAGTGGGAAATAAGGGTGCTGAAAAACCTGAAGGGGGGAATTTGCTGTGCTGAGTGATGGGAGAGGCTGACGGGAATCTCCACTCGGGGTGACCCAGCTGTGGCTGCGCTGCCCGCTCGGCTCTGCTGGGCAGGGTTGAGCTGAGCTGTGCTGCCTGTGCAGTGACAGCCCTGGCTGTGCCCTGCAACCCTTTCCATGATAAATATGCCAAGATGCAGATTTCCTGCCCTGCAGTTCCAGGAGCTGCTGTTTCAGTGCCAGCCTCGCCGCTTGTCTGACTTAAGGTGCTCTGAGGATCAAGCCCTCTAAAAACCATGCCCTGTTTTACAATGTCACACTCAAAGCCATCAAAATCATCTTGCTTGGACCTTTCTTTCTAGGGAAATAGGAATGCTATGTGCCCAAAGGTGGTGTGTGATTCGGGACAAGCTTTCCCTGACGTTCTGTCCCCCGTGGCACCTTTTCTCCCTGGTAGGCGGAACCCGCAGACCTGGCACAGGATGAGTGGGAGGTGTTGCTCTGGGGTGCTGCTGCATCGTGTGCTCACAGCCCTGAGTTCCTGAAGGCCAGGAAAGCCAGTGCTGTGTCTGGGAGCAAACTTTGTCCTTGTCACTGGTGTCTGTGTGAGGCAGGCTGGGCTGGCTGCTGGGGCTGTCTACCTTGGCTGGGCTGCACAGGGAGATCCAGGGCTCGGCAGTCGCTGTTGCCTCCGGGAAGGAGAAGCATGCACTGCACTGAGCCTCTCCCCTGGATCTGTCACTTCTGCAAACATCACTCTGGGCAGCTCTTTTGGTTTATTTTTAAAAGAAAAGCAAATCCAAGCAGAGGAGCCTGAGCTCCAATATCCAGGCACGCTGGGGATCACGGCCCCCATCCAGTTTCAGCTGGAGAGAGGCTGAAAGTCTTTTCATCTGTTAATGGGAGGCTTCAGAGGAGTAATTTTATTTCAGACTCAAAGAGGAGTCGGTGGAGGGAGGAGCAGGTCACTGGTGAATGGATTATGTTTGATCACTTCTCACAGACCTGGCTTTAAAAAGTTAGAGGTTTTCTTTCCCATCTCCCCAGATCTGCCGTCTGTCCTCAGCATCTGTTCCCAAGTAATGGCTTTTGATGTGTGTGGGGAAATATAAAAAATGGAACCAGAGCCTGTCATATTTACTTAGATTTCCAGGTCCCAGGGAAAGCACTTGCTCCTTTCAGTATGCCTCCAGCATAGGAAGGGTTTAAAAGCTTCAGCCTGGAATGCAGAGGGGCCATCAGACTGTGCTGATGAATAAATGATTAAAAGCAGAGTCGCACAGAGCGCAAACAGTTTGGGGTTATAACAAACATGAGACGAAGCCACCGAGGGCCTGATTTCTCTTTGAAGAGAAGAATGTTTCTCTCTCTCTGCATATTGGTCGTGAAGTGTTGGAGGCTCAGTCCTTGGGAGAGAGCAGAGCTCCCCTTGGTGCTCTCCTGTCTCATGTGCCCATCTGTTTTTTTGGGATAATCTGGTGTTGGATGTGTGTGCGTGGTCCTGCAGTCCCTTTGCTGCTGCTGTTGAGTTACAGGAGCTTCCCACCCTCGTGTTTGGCACAGGATCTCACCAAACAAGCAGCTGGTTTGGCCACAGCCCTGTCGCTCCCACAGGCATCCCAAAAATCACCGGCATCCCTTTTCCTCGATGGTGCTTCCCACATGGCAGCAGTCAGTGCTGAACACAGACCCATCTCCCTGAGCTAGAGGGAAGTAAAGGGCTGAGTTAACCTTGCATTAGAGGCATTGTTGTTTTTGAAAAGGTTTGAAAAGATTCAATTACAACTGAAAATGGCCCAGTAATTTCAAAGAAGAGAGGAGCTGTTGTGTCTGTCAATAGAGGCTGCACTGCGGGCTGGCTGTGATCTGTTTGTGGGCTGATGGGAAAATCCATGCTGATATTTGCTTCCTTTGCAGCTTGTAGTTCTTCTGGCTTGTTTGGAGAATCTTCTACCAGCCAAAATCTTACATCTTACCCAGCACATAGCTGGGTTTGCCACCATTTCTTCTCCTTCTGCACGAGGAGATGCCCAGGTATTGGATTTGGTGTTTCTGGCTGGTTCATGGCATTGCACATCTCCTTCTCTAAAGGGAAAAGTTGTTGATTTTCCTCCTCTGTGCTCACATCTCTTCCTTCAGATGATCTGAGCAGGTCTGGAGGCTGGCTGGGAAGGTTGCTCTGTGGACTGGCCACCCCTTGGAGCCGCTTGTGTGTTCCTCCATCCTTATTCACCATCTGCGTGCTGGGAAAAATATGTGGGAAAAGTCTCCCAGCTGTGCCTTGCTGCGCTTGTTTTGTACCCACTGGTGTCATTTTCTCCTTTTTTTTTTCCTTTAATGATGGCAAAATCCCACTGGCCAGCTCATTATATGCTTTTGAGCAGTGGGAGGGGAGGAAAATCAGGAATGTCATGCTGACAGGAAGGCTCTTGGGAACATGAGGTCTCCCACTTCTCTGCTGGCACAGGCAGCCCTGACCCAAAGCATTTGCTGCCATTATTACTGGTGGGAAGCTGTTCCCACTCTTGCTTTCTTGCAGCAAGAAACTTTGTTTCTAGTCCTTAGTTATCTTAAAATGAATCTTGATCCATCTCCTGAGCATATTTCGTGGGGAGGCTGCTGCTTCTCTTCTTTGCAGAGCCCGTGGCACGCCGTGCCACGTTTGCTTCCCAAATCCGTGGCTTTTTAGAAGCATTTGGAGGTATCAGGTGAGCAAAACAAAAGGGAATGTTGGGCTGTCAGTACCCTGTGCCAGGGGAATTAAGGTGGTGACAATGACAGCGGGATAACCCCGGGGGGAGATGGAATGTGCTGCTCCAAGCCTGGTGCTGCCAGAGGATGCCTGGTGCTGCAAGGACAAAGCTGGCGCCTTGCACGGGATTGATTGATTAGTCCCAGGTAACGAGGCTCTCCCAGATCCTCCTCTCAAAGCGTGGAGCCACAGTCAGAAGCCAGGAATAGCTGTTCCAGCTGGCTGGGCAGTGCCAAGCCCTCCGGCCAGCTTGGGCTCTGCGGAGCGCCCGGAGCTGCCAGCTTTGTACCACGGCTTAGTCCTGCTGAAACACGTGGGAAGGATCCAGATTTGGCCGAGCAGGAGCAGAGCAGGTGGAGAGGTTTGGCTGTCAGCAGATCACCCCAGCAGCTGGTGGCACAAATCCAGAGGCAGCTGCTTATCCTCAGGATGGGGCTGTTGCTGGGTGAGCTGGACTGACACGGAAAAAGCTGCTCCTGTGGCCACAGTGCAGGAGGGAGAATTTTATCTGAGGCAGGAGCTGAGCTGGCACGTGGGGACAGGGGACTCTGGGGTGCCAGAGAGACTTGCTCTGCTTAGATGGGTTTGGGGTTTTTCTGATCCAAAGTCATGTGACAAAAACTCTGCTGCGTGGCCAGACTGGAAGTCTGCCTGCGCTCCCACAGCTGCTGGGGACTTGGGAAGGCAAAACAAAATCACACAGCAAGGATTGAACAAGCCCTGAGCATCTGTTGGCCTCCAATCCCCTCGGCACGGTCCTGATCCCTGCTTGCCATCTTCCCTGCCCACAGCAATGGCTCTGGGGAGCACCAGGCTGAGCAGAGCAGATCCATTCAGCCCTGGCTTTGGAGAGATCCTTCCCCACCCTGCTGCCCAGAATGGGAAAGATATTGGGGGAAAAGGGGCTGGGAGGAGCATGAGGGAGGTTAGATCCCTCTAAATGCAATTTTACCTAATCTTAATGGTAGATGGGTTTCTGCAGGGAGTGAAATGTTCCCTCTCTGGACATATCACCCATCAGTGCAGGAAGTCCCATTGCAGTTCTGCTTTCCTTTCCCAGGGGATGGGGCAGTGCTCATGTCCTGGGGTGTCCAGTGGCTTTGCACCTTGTGCATTCATCTCCCCCCACCAAGGCCACCCCTGGGCTGGGGGGCAGCGTGACCTCCCTCCTGTTGGGAGCTGGGACAGTGCCTCTGTGGCCGTGTCCTGCTCTGTTAACAACCACCCAGATCTGGGAGGGTGGTTTTTTTTAGGAGCTGATTGTTCTGGAGGCTGCGGGGGGAGGCGGCGCCGGCGCAGCCAAGGAGAAAGGGATGAAGCGGAGCCCGAGCGAGCAGAACGGAGGGAAGGGGCAGAGTGACAGCATGAAGGAGAATCCCTGGCTCACCTTCAATCAATCCCTGCCTCGCCTGGCTCGTGTGCAGCTGGGCGTGTGCGGGGAGCGCCGAGGCAGCGCTCGGTGTCAGGAGCTGTTAGGGAATGCATTCGTCAGCGGCGGGGCAGGGGCGGCAGCGCCGGGACAGAGGCGCCGGCAGCGGGGCTCGGATTTATGGATGGCTTTGGATCACTCCTGCCTCGGGAAGAGCTTACCTGGCAGGGAGAGTGCTGAGGTGTGGGAGGAATGGGCTCAGGTGTGACATTGATGGCTCTGACCCGTGGTTGGCTGCGTGTCCCAGTGGTGTCGATGTCCACGTCCCAGCAGAGCTGGCTGCTGGAATTTGCCCCCACTCCCAGTCTTTCCACAGGTCAGCAGGAGTTGCAGCTGAAGGATATTATTTCCAAAGGGAACATTCCTCTCAGGAAGAGTGTGGTTAGGGTAGTGGCCCCCCTGAAAAGCCGCTGTGTCCTGCTGGCACTGCTTTAGCTGTGGGTTCTGATGCTCCTCTGAGCTCATCAGGGACACTGCTCTTTGCACCTCACCATTTTCCTGAAGGCTCACTCCCAGTGCCTGCTCTCCCTCTTCCCAGCTTTGCCTCAGAGGTTGAAGCCCATGAGCTCCAAACTGTGTATTGTGTATCAGGCGTGGGCTGTGCCTTCCCAAAGAAGAGCTGCCATGCTTTGGAAAGCTGGTGGCTTTGTGCAGCCTTTGAGGAGCTGTGCATGATAAGGGAATGAACTGATTCTGCCACAAGCTTCCATCTTCGTGAGCAAATTCTTGGCTGCAACATGACAGGCCTAAAAAATGCCATTTCCATCATCTTGTGAGTGATGGTGGGTGGGGGATGCACCGGTGGGATGAGAGATGAACGTTGTGCCTTGGGAAATGAGGGCACGATGAAAGTTGGGAACTTGTTTTAGACAGAGGTGAGGGGCACACAACAATTTCCAGCTGTACTTCCAAGAAATCTTAGATAGTAAAGGTGTACTTTCATCCCTGTGTGTTCCCTTCCTTCCTAGGTGTGGAAGAGGCTCCTGAGCTCCCAAGCTCCCCGTGTCAGTGTGTTCATGGCAGTGCCCACCATCTATGCCAAGCTGATGGAATATTACGATGAGCATTTCACCCAGCCCCAAGTGCAGGATTTCGTGCGTGCCTTTTGCCAGGAGAACATCAGGTGGGTGAGCTGTGGGCAGGGGCTGCTGCTGCCTCACTGGATGCCCCAGGTTTGTTTTCCTGTCAGCATCACCTCTTTCAGTGCTGGCTGCTGTGCTTTGGTGTCTCTTTGACAGGAACAAGGGTGACATTATTTAATTCTGAGCCACTCTTGCATGGCAAAGCCAGAAGGGGCTCGGTACGTGTCACCCTGTGTAATACATGGCTGAGGACTTTGTCCTGCAGCTCAGGCTTGGACTCCAGGATCTCTTTTAAGAAGCTGTCCTGGTTAACTTCAACCCCATAGCAGGCTGAGAAAGTGAGGTACTGGTTAAAAGGATTTTGGGGCTGCAGGTTTTACGCAGAGCTTTTTATACCCCTGTGTCAGGCTGCAAATTGCCTGGGGCAAAGGTGCTCTTGGATACTCTCTTACCTGGGCTTTCCCTGTGCAGGTTAATGGTGTCAGGCTCAGCAGCCCTGCCTGTGCCTGTCCTGGAGAAGTGGAAGAGCATCACGGGGCACACCTTGCTGGAGAGGTACGGCATGACTGAGATTGGGATGGCGCTTTCTAACCCTTTGCATGGAGTCCGTGTCCCAGGTAGGAGCCTCCAGAGGGTGCCCCTGTTTGCAGGCGTGTGCTGGGGAGTGGCCTCAGGTGTTCCCTGGGTCACAGGAGTGAGGAGAGGCCACGCTAGGAGCAAGGATGCTGGGAGCTGGGATGTGTGGGAAGTGGCTGCTTGGTTTCCCAGGGATCAGAGCTGTGTGTGCAGAGCTGGCAGTGGTGCCCACTGGCCTGACCAGGCTGGCACGCTCCAGACTTACTTCCAAAATCTTAGTGAATTGAAGGAGTGTTTCTTCAGCTCCTGCTGCCTGGAGTTGTATTTCTGGGTGGTATCACACAGGATTCTCCACACAGCAGTGCTTGTCCAACCCATCAGTGCTGAACACTTAAAATAGGACGTCTGCTCACTCTTATTTTAGTGCCTGTTTCTTGCCTCTTCAGGAATTCAAAATTGTCACACCTCGCTGTACACTCTGGGCCTGTTCTCTCCTTGTCTTCCCCCCCTTCTCTGAGCTACATTTTGTGATTCCTCTCCATAGCTGTACTTTCTGGAACCTAGAAATAAATTGATCTGAGACATTGCAAATGTAAAATGCCCCCATTCTCCCTGTGGTTGGAGCGTGGCCATCTGTGTGCCCACCCTGTGCCACCTGCCTCCCCACAGGCTGTCTGTGCAGGCATGGCACCATATGCAGCCTCCTGGGGAACTGGTGTTACCCCAGGGGGGGTCCTGGGTGTCACAGCTTCCCACAGCACCCCAATCCCATGGGATGCAGGAGCCAGGTCCTGCAGGGGTGGCACAGGGAGAGGAGAAGCCAAAACTCCCCCTCGTTGACTCCTCAGCCTGAGAACAGCTTGAAATACAAACTCTGTTTTACTTTTGCAGGGTAACTGTCATTCCCTCACCCCACCTCAGCCAGTTTTATCTTCCTCCAGCATTCCCATCCCTGCAGGCTGGAGAGGGAAGCAGGCAGGAAAAACAAGACTCCCATCTGCAGGAGCTCGAGCTGTGTGTGAGCTCCACAGCGCAGAGTGACAGGGCAGGGATCATTTCACTGCTCCTTGGCCTGCTTATATTTGCTTTTTATTGATTTTCATGAGGGAAAAATGAGTGGAGACTCCAGAAATTTCCCAGAGGACTAAAAAAGAAAAGGAATAAGACTGGCAGTAGGATGGCAATGCAGAAGCTGGCACCCAGAAGGGCAGCTCCTGCCCCAGAGCTGGTGCTCCTCAGGCATCATCCCTGTGGATCCTGGGGTCTGCAGGGGACCTGGGGACAAATCCTCTTGTGCAGCCAAAGCTGAGGGGCTGGGGACTGTCACTCCAGTCCCATCCAGGGGCTCCTGCAGCCCTGAGAGGGAAGAGAAGTGTCTCATGAAGGTGGGGATCAGCAAGAAACCGTACAGAAAGGAGGCTCTAATTGAATAGGCTTGATTAATTTATTTCAGGAAGTGTCAGCTGGGAAGCAGATGGGTGAAGCTGAGGCATAATTTACTGGAGCTGTGAAAAAGCTTTTGATCCAGTGCCCTGTTTGAGGCTGGGTAGGAGGTCACCAGGTACCACAGAGATCCCAGAGGCAGCTGATGGTGGGCTGGGAACAGGGGACATCTGCCAGAGGATTTCTGCTGGAGTGGGAGCAGCACACATCCTGCTCTCCTGCTTTGACCTGTTGGAGTGAGCCCAGAGGAGGCAGCAGGATGATCAGAGGGATAGAGCACCTCTGCTGAGAGAACTGGGATTGTTCAGCCTGGGGAAGAGAAGGTTTTGGGGTGACCTAATTGTGGCCTTCCAGTTCCTGAAAGGGCCTACAAGGAAGATGGAGTGGGAGTGACAGGAGTGGCAGGACAAGGGGGAATGGCTTCACAATTAACTTTAGGTTTAGATTAGATATTAGTAAGAAATTCTTGGCTGTGAGGGTGGGCAGGCCCTGGCACAGTTGCCCAGAGCAGGTGTAGCTGCCCCTGGATCCCTGGAAGTGCCCAGGGCCAGGCTGGCCAGGGCTTGGAACAACCTGGGCTGGTGGAAGGTGTCCCTGCCCAGGGCAGGAGGGATGGAATGGAGTGAGCTTTAAGGTCCTTTCCAAGCCATTCAGTGATTTATGAGCCTCTTAGGAGAGGTCCTGGGGCTTCCCTTGCCCTTTTCCAGGCACTTGGTGGGGCAGGAGAAAGGCTGAGTCCTTGGACCCTGCCCATCCTGCCCGTGTCCCCACCGGTGTCACCAGCAGTGTCACCCACACGTCTGAAGGGGCAGGGATTGGGGGTGTGGGAGCTTTAATTTCCAGAAGCAGCAAAGATGAAAGATTTGAAAGATAAATGTTTGCTTGTATATGGTTAAAACCCTGCTTAAAATGCCTCTGTTTTCACCAGCTCTCATTCTAATCCCCCCTGGTGCTGTTACTGTGAAGGGAGATGAATAATTCATGGCCGGAGAATGCCTCACTGGGCCTAATCACCACTTTAATTGGAGGTTTAGATCAGAGGCAGCTAATAGCTGCTACAGCGGGGACTCCGTGTATTGTTGACAGTGAGATCCTTGAGTGCCTTCTCGTCGGCCTGTTCCAATCCTCCCGGGGCCCCGCGGCTCAGAGCGGCCCCGAGCTACCCAGATACCGAAGGACACCGAGCACGGGGCCAATTAAATCTCTCTGGGAAGAGCTGACAACTTTTTTAAACAGAGGAGAAGGGGTGAGAGCAGGATGGTGTCACCCCCTCCTGCCTGCGCCGCGGGCGAGGTGCCAGCGTCGCCAGAGCCTGCAAATTGAAACCGGGGGGAAGGAGCAGAGATTTGTCCCCAGTTTCCCTTCAGGATTATGGCTGGGGACAAAAGGAGGCCAGTGCAGAGTGTTGACCCCTTCTGATCACCCCAATTGTGGCTTGATGAAGGCAGGACCTCCGGGGCTGTTCCTTTGGGAAGGGGCCCAGATCTCTGCTGACCTGTTGGAGCAGGCTCAGGGTATATTTTGACATATTTGATGTATATTTTGACACAGTGGATGGGCCTGGGAAGCTCTAGTCATTGTTTTTGCACAAATTCTGTTAATCCTGCCAGGTTTGTGGAGCTCTAATCAATGGTAGGGGCTTTTTCAGCCTTTACAGATGTTGATTTCAAAGTTTGTCACTTTTCCTAAATACCAGAAAAGCTTCTCCAGACAGAAACATAAGGAAGCAGCTTTCCACCAGGGACTTGTTTTACATGCTGGTTTTATTTTAGCCAAGTAGGAGAGGAATTGGTGGGGCTGTGTTAGTTACTGTGATCTGAAACACTGTGTGGGGAGCACAGTCACCTCCTCTGTGCCTTCAGATGTGCCAGGTCTGTGCTGATCTTTGGTGTCTCATCCCAAGGGCTGGGAGCAGCAGTGGGCACTAATCCTGGAGTCCTGCTGCCCATTTCCATGTTGAGGTCAGCAGCTTGCAGCCTGGGAAGAAGCATCTTCCAGCAAGGCATCTGGCTGAGCTTGATTTGAAAAGTTCCAAGTCTGTGAGAGCCCCTGGCAGTTCCTTGCATTGGTTTCTGCTCCCTCCATGAGCTTTCCAGGACTGACTTTGTGGAGCCTGCCCACAGACGTGCCATGTTTTGTGGGCAGATTGGAGTCTGTTCACACACTGTGTTTTTCACCCTGGAGAAGTCTAGAAGGTGGCTCCAGCAACCTTCCCTGCAACACTGAGGGTGTTTTCTGTGACTTGTTACTTGCTTTGAGGCCTCTTGGAGCCTCCCGTGGCAGGTGCAAGATTGTTTATAGCACATATGGTGTGATTTTTCGGGTTGTCCTGTGCAGAGCCAGGAGCTGGACTTGATGATCCTTGTGGGATCCAACTTCTGTGATTCTCTGATTCCATAAATACCTCGACACGGCACCTCAGGGCACTTCTGGCTCGTGGCTCCCTCCTTCCCCTGCTGCAGCCCTGGCTCTGAGTCCTGGCAGCGTCTGGCCTGGAGGTGGGAGCAGCCCAGGGGTGCTGGTGCTGAGGGGAGGACGTGGCTGTGCTGGCTGACCAGAATGCCAAAGGCAATCCTGAGCAGAGCAGACACGGATCACGGAGCTGCCACGTCGCTTTGTGTTTATTTCCAGCCAGATTTGCTAATTGTTCGGGTAGTTTTGCTGCAATAAAATCTCACTCCCTCATAGCCCATCTGCTCTTGGCTGATCCTGCAGGGATGCCATAAATCTGGGCTACGACGACATATCCATTTCCATGGCAACTGACCAGTGTAGCAGACAAAATCATGATGTCATGGATAGCAGATCTCCAGGGCTTCAACGGGGGAATGAGACCAGGACAGGGAAAATGCCACTTGAACCCAAATGCCTGAAATATGAGCGACAAGAGGAAGACAGGGCTGAGCTCCAGGTCCTGCAGTCCCTGCTCTAGGGAATTCCCAGTGTCAAGGTGATCCTGGCAGACCTGGAAAGCATCAGCTGGAGGTGCTTCAGGGGGAAAAATTGATCGTCCTATAAAATAAAGAGCACAGTTACCAATTTATAGAATCACAGAATGGTTTGGGATCCTTAAGCTCGTCTTGTTCCATTCCTCCTGCCCTGGGCAGGAACACCTTCCACTATCCCAGGATGCTCCAAGCCCCATCCAAGCTGGCCTTAGGCACTTCCAGGGATCCAGGGGCAGCCACAGCTGCTCTGGGCACCCTGTGCCAGGGCCTCAGCACCCTCCCAGGGAAGGATTTCTCCGTGATATCCCACCTAACCCTGCCCTCTGGCAGTGGGGACCCATTCTCCCTTGTCCTGGTACTCTAGGCTCTTTGTGAAAAGTCCTTCTCCAATTGAAGCTCAGTCCTGTCCAGTCCTGCTGAGCCACAGGTTGCTGTGAGCTGTTGTCCCTGTCCCTGCTCACAGGGGATGGAGGTCACAGGCCCCATTGTTCCACAGGAGCCATCTCGTGCCATCCTGCTGAGACAGGAGCTGCCCATCCCACAGGTCACAGGAACCAGAGCTGCCCTCTGTGCTGAGCTCTCAGGTGCTCTCCAGGAAGAAGAGGCACTGAAGCAGGGCTGGGAAAGCTGCAGGTTGGGGAGCTCTGGGTCACAGACCTAGCCTGGAGCTCAGCAGTGGTCATTGTGACACTGTCAGCTCCTTGGCTTTGAAATTGAAACCTGTGGAAGAACGGGTGGGTTTGATCCCTGCTTTTCTCCTGTGATGTTTTCCATCCAGTGTATTGATGTCTCCTAAAACTGAGATAATCCCTGGCAATTCTCAGCTGTTAAGCCTTTGCCTCCCCTGTCAGGTGCAGGCTATAGAGGAGCAGAGTAATCGCTGTGCTCTCTTCACAGCTTTGTGTAGGTTTTGTGGTGCCTTTCTTTTCTTTCTTTAAAAGAAAAAAAGGAAACAGCTTCATTCCTGAGCTCTGAAGCTGTGCAGATGTCTTCAAAGAGTGGCCAGTGGAGACTGTTCAGGGCTGGAGTTTGTGTTCAGAGGCATTCCCAGCACTGCCTGCCCAGCATCCTGCAGGCACAGGGAGGGATCGACACCTTCCCGAAGGGACACCCCGTGCTGGGAAGCTCTTTAGTGCCAGCACAGCCTGCAGAAGCCACTGCTGGAGGAACAGCTGCCCCTGTGCATCCCTGATTGTGTGATTTGCCCAGGCTGTGGCCCGTTTCCATGCTGCTGTCCCTGCAGGTTCCGTGGGCACCCCTCTGCCCGGCGTGGAAGTGCGCATCGCCAGCGAGGCCGTGAGGGACGGCGCTCGGTCCTACACCATCCACGCCCAGGGGGATGAAAACAGCACCCAGGTAGTGCCACATTCTCCACTGCTTCACTTTGGGAGGGTCCTCACCCAGGGAAAGTTCTCTCCTTCCTGGCCCTGTGAAACCCTGAGGTCTGAGGCTGGCGTTGCTCTTGTTCCCAGGAATTCAGTGAGAGTTTCTTGTACGTTTTTTGTGGGTTCCTGTAGCTGTGGTACTTTATGGACTGGACAAGTGCTGTCCATGCAGTCGTGGAATGGTTTGGGTTGGAAGGGACCTTAAAGCTCATCCAGCCCCACCTTCCCCTAGCCCAGGGTGCTCCAAGCCCTGTCCATCCTGGCCTTGGGCACTGCCAGGGATCCAGGGGCAGCCACAGCTTCTCTGGGCACCTGTGCCAGGGCCTGGCCACCCTCCCAAGGAAGAATTCCTCCACAATATCCAATCTAAACCTATTCTATTTCACTCTGAAGACCACATCTAGTGGAAGTTCTCTGCCCATGGTGCGAGATGAGCTTTAAAATCTCTTCCAACCCAACCATTCCATGATTCAGTGATTGGAAGGGCAGGATTGGTGCCTTGGGGATTGAATTCATTTTGAAACAGCACTGGGGGAAACCCATCAGCTTTCCATGGAAGTCAAGCTCCATGGTTCCTGCACCTGCAGTTCAGGTGTTCCAGAGCTCAGCCATGTGGGATGGGGAAGCATAACCTGCCCCTGTGCTGGGGTGCTGAGTGTTCCTGCAGCAGCCCCAGCCCAAGGTCCAGGCTTGTCTCTTCCCACAGAAGTGGCTGAGCATGGTCTGCATTCCTGCCCCCTCCCCTCCACACCCTCACTGTGGGTGACCCCAGCGGTGACACCGCGTGGGTGGGACCCAGGCAGGTGTGATGTTCAACCTGAAACAGGTTCCTTCACTCATTTCCCCTGGGAAATGGCTTCTCATCCAGCCACCTACATGCTGAGGCTTTGAAAGGAGCTTCCCGGGCTGTGGCAGAGTCACTGCTGGTGTAAGCACTTCTGAGAGGCTCAAGAAAATCTTTTTTTGTCTAAATTATCTGGTGGCAGGTGGAGGAGCCAGCAGGACCACAGGCAGCCCCGTGGGTGGGCTGTGCTCAGGTTGTGTTTTGTGTTCTGATGCTGTAAGAGCTGGATCCACCCTAGACTTGTAAAGCAGCCCAGGGGACAGCTGAGAGGGACCACAGATTGTGGCTTTGATTAAAAAAAAAACCTCGTAGCTGCTCCTTACTCTGTGTCACTGCTGTGGCATGGCTGAGCAGTGGGCAAAGCAGACTCCCCATGTCCTGTTTTTGTCACTTCCTGGATGTATGTTATATTTCACAGGTTGGTCTTCTGATCCCAGGGTTTGCTCTTGGCCTTTTTTTTCCACTTGTGTGGAACTGAGACGTGAAATATAACGTGTCCCTTTTAATAATGATCCTATAATGCTTTTTTCCCCTCAGGGATCCCTGAGCACTTTACAAATTAGGTCTCAGACACGAGAATCCCCAAAGTGCAGCTCCTTCCAGGATGAAATGTGGATGTTTTTCTACTGAATTATGAGAGGGAAAAAATATGGAATGTTGTTTTTTTCTGCTCAATACTCCTTTCCCTTCCTTCCCGTTGCACTGAGTGACCAGAGAAGGGTAGCCCAGATAATCTGTGTGTGGTGCTGGAAGCCCACCACCTCCTCAGAGCTGGGATTCACATAACTCTTCTCTTTCCTCTGGCCTCAGGCTGCTTGGGTTTATTTTGGGGGCACAGGAGTTGCCCTCCCCTCTGGTGATTTCTGCAGCCTCCAGCCCCCAGTGTGGGTGGCTGAGGTCCATACCCACGGCTCACAATTCTTCCAGGAGCTCCCACCAGTGCTGGCCTTGGCTCCCTGCCCCTTGCTGATGGTTCACTTTCCGTCAGGCTCTCCCTCGGGGATCTTTTGAATGTTCTGGTGAATTCTCAAGTCATCAGCAGGGAGGGTGTGGGGAGGTGGTAATTTGCCTCTGGGCATTGGCTCGTGGGTTGGTCCCTCTCTGAAAAGCTGTCCCCATCTCACCCACCATTCCTCCTGTCCCAGCTTAACTGGGAGTTTCGTCAGGCTGAAGGGGGAGCAATGGTCCCATCTGTTCAGGCCACCCTGGGAGAGAGTGGCTGGCTGGGTACCTCCAGGACATCCACAGCATTTCCAGGAGCAGAGCAGAGCCAGCTGCCTCTGTCCCTGGGACTGTCACAAGGTGGGAAAAGCAGTCCCTGCTCCCAGCATGTGTTGGCACAGATGGATGCGTGGAGATGCCAGGAGTTTGGGTTTTATATGCCCTGGGCACAGAGTGTGACTTTCCCTGGCATGACCAGGTGGCAGCCATGGTGACAACACCTCTGCTCCCAGGGATGCTGGAATTCCAGTGCCTCACACCTGCGGTCCCAGGCAGAGCCTCACCTGCTCAGTGCCTGCCCCAGACATTGCTGCTGGCACTGTGTGCATCATGCTTGGTTAATAATTCATGTCAGGAGAGACGACGTCAGTGGAATTTATTTAAAACAAGGCAGATCTGACAGTCCGAGTGCTCATCACGCTCCAGCAGCCTGAGAAAGGCCCAGCTTTGTTTAAATCAGCTCCTCCACGGCAGAGGGGCTGGCCCAGGGATGGCAAGAGCAGGTTGGTGTCACTCTGCCTGTGCCACCAGATAACCCCGTGGCCTTTTCCTGGCCTCCTGTGAGAAGAGTGAACAAATCCCTCCTCACCTCCCTCACAGGAGGGCTCTGAGCCTTGTAGTGGTTGAGGGCTGGAGGAGACTGAGGGGAGACCTCGGGGATCTTTAATGTCCTCATGAGGGGAGCAGAGGGGCAGCAGAGGGGCAGGAATCAATCTCTTCCCTCTTGCCCTCTAACACCGGCAGGCTGGGGCATCGCTCCCTTTCCTTTCGTTCTGGTGCCCTGTGGACACGTGTGATCCAAACAGGAGCAGAGGAGGAGGAGGAG
>VZTB01015535.1:3264-33371 GCA_013397245.1 Thryothorus ludovicianus | reverse complement strand
CAGGAGCAGAGGAGGAGGAGGAGGAGGAGGAGGAGGAGGCAGCCCGTGGGTGGCAGGAGCAGGGAGCTGGGGAGTTCCTGCTCTGCCATCCGGTAATGCCTGAGCTTGCAGCAGGGGACCGCTGTAATTTGCAAAGCTGGTTCCTGGCACACCCCGAAGATCAATAATCTACTTAGCTGAAAGTTTGCTGGATCTCTCTTCTTCCTTGCATTTTCTCCTGTCTCTTGATTGGAGTGCTGGAGTCCTTTCCTTCAGTCCTTCAGTCTCATCTCAGGAGTCCTGTGCTCCGTTCTTCCCTCTGGCTCAGCTTTTCAGCCACTGCTGTGCTGCTTCCTCGGGGTGTTCTGCACCTTGTGCTGGTTTCTGGGGCTGACACATGGCTCGGGCTGAACGGGGTGCTCCAGCCTAGCAGATCCACTCTCTGCTCCGTCTGTTCCAGCCGAGGATGCACAGGAGCCTGGGGACACCTGTGACACCAGTGAGGGCAGAAGGTGACAGTCTCATGAGAGTCCCTGATTGTGTCCCCTCCTGCTGCCTGTGGGACACAGAGCTGTCCCTGGAAAGATGCTCTGGGAATCCTGGGAGAGGGGCTTCTCCTCCAGCATCACTGGGAGCAGAGGTGTGGAAGTGAGTGTGAGGGACAGCTCAGCTTTGCCTGCTTCGAGTCATCCCACATCCTGCTCCTGGAGCCACTGGCATCCAGAGCACTTCCTCAGCTTTCCACCTTCCTTGGGCAGCTGCCTGCTGAGCCTGGCTGACCCTTCAGGCTCAGTCATCCTCACCCACAGCCCGGAGTGCTTCTTCCCCTGGGGTGTTTTCCCCTGAATTTTTGGCAGCTCTCCCTGTGGCTGTGGCTCCCAGGAAAGGGTTACAGCTCTCCAGCTCTGAACGTTTCAGTTTGCTTTGTTCAGTGCAATGCATATTTCATACGCTCAGCTTCCCAGCTGGCAGAGGCCTGGAAACCCTGCAAGCTGTCGGGTATTGTCTCTCTCCTTCTTTACTTGTTTGTTTGTTGGGCTTTTTGGGTTGTCATTTTTGTTGGATTTCTCTTTTTTTTTTTTCCCCCCCTTTTTCATCTTTCCCAAATTGCTCTCTCTCACGAAAGCCCAGCCCTAGTGCTGACAATGGGGGGCTATCAATAGCTAAATGGCTTCACAGCTGTAGCCAAGGCAGGGCCGTAGCCAGGGCTTTTGTGGCGAGCAATTTCCTCGGAGGGAGCGTGGGGACGGAAGGCTTGCAGGAGCTGGCAGCAGGAGGACGCTGTGCCACGGGCTTCCCCCCCTTCCAAAGGTTGTAATTATCTCGTTTATCCATATGCAAGCTGTCGTCCTGGACGGGAAGCAGCTCGGCTGTGGCCGTCCCTCCCGAAAGCCACCAGCATCTCTGTCCCCTCCTCCCCGTGCCCCCCGTGTCTGTGCCATCTGCTCACAGCTTGCTGCTGCTTGCCAGCGCCTCTGTGGGGCTGGGGGCAGCTGGCACTGCCACCCCTGCTTGTGATGCAGCTCTCGGCCCTTGATGTCCCTGTGGAGGGGACCAGGAGTGGCTCCACCTCGCTCGGGTTCGTCCCAGATCTCTGGGGGACCCGTGGGGTGGTGCCCACTGAGCTGCCAGGGTTGGCTCAGGGGATTGGGCACCCCCGTGGCTGCTGCTGGTGGCTGGTGTGGGTCTGGGCACTTGGCATCCCTGAGGGGTTCTCCTCATCCATCCAGGTGTCCCATAACTGCTGGTGAGACTGTAGCTGGCTCTTCTCCAGAGGCCAGAGATGGGCATGTGCCCCCCGAGCCTGGCATTCCTGAGAATGGCCAGGGATGGCCAGGATGTGATCACCTGGCCTGGGCTTGTCCCTGTCTCTGGCTGTCCCAGAGGAACAACCAAAGGAACATTTGGATTGCTCCTTCTTTATCCCATTCAGACCTCAGCCTGGAGTGGTTCATGCTTTGTCCTCAGTGCTCCTGCACTGCCAGAACAGCTCTCCTCCAGTTTTTCACTGGTTTTCTTGTCCCTGCTCCATCCCATCCTCATGTATTGATGAACTTTACCTCCAGCATCCCCATTCCATCTCCCACGAGGAGCTTTCCTCAGCTCCATGATCTCTTCCATCAGGCAGTGTGCGGAATGTGTTGTTGAAGGCATTCTGGATTAGATCTGCAGCTTTTCTTCTCTCTGCAACCCCAACCCTCAGGATTTCTGGCACAATCCACCTTTGATAAAAACACTCTGCATTTATTCCCATTTTCCATTTGTCTCAGCTTCTTCCAAAACCTCCTTCCAAAGCCCTCACAGTGCTGGACACTGAGCTTGTTTATGTTCCAGTTATCTTTTTTTTTTTCACCATATTTCTCTCATCTCCTCAGGATCCTGTTTTGTGTCCTGCCCAAGTAATTCAAGAGTCTCCACTTTGTTGCCCAGGCTGCTTTTGTTCCCGTATAAACATTTTAGTTGCTTCTCATTGATCACAGGCAGTTCCTTAACTCAGCTTGAGCATTGATTCCATTCTCAGATGTATTTATATCTCCTTCCTTCTTTCTGTCTACCCTCTGATTTATTTTTTTTTAATTTAATGGCCATAGCTCTATTTTATTTCTTCCTGGTAGTAAAAGTGGAGGCAGAGTTTGCAGCAGTATCATGTCCCCTTGTTTCTCAGCTGAAACTCTTCTCATCACAGGGACAGCCTTGATTCCAGGGGAATATTTCCTTGCACGTGGAAGTTGAGTCCATCTGTCAAGAAGAACCCTCTTTCCACAAGTGTTTCCTTTGTCACAGCACCCTCAGGATCTCTGTGAATCCCTTTTATTGTTGTTTTATTCTTCCATAGCACCCCAGATTTGGGTTGGAAGGATGAAGATTATCTCATTCATAGGCAGGAACACCTTCCACCAGAGTTTTGCAGCTGGGGGAAGATTTGGGGTGTTTGTGGAGGAGCCCTGGGTGTGGTGGGGAGGCTGCAGGAGAGGAGCTGTTCCTGGGGCAGCCAGGGGAGCAGGGGGAGCAATCAGAGCAGTGTGTGTGCAGTCACAGCTCATCACAGCCCCCCAGGCTGCACTTTGAGCACCAAAGCAAAGGGGAGGCACTCAGGGAGTCCTTGCCTGGTCCTGTGCCTGCCCTGAGCCCAGGATGGGCACACCAGGAGCCTCTCTCCCCCTGAGGAGAAGAGCTGAGGGAGTGGGGAGATGTGCTGACATCTCACCTCGTTTGTTGTCCCAGGGAGCCTGCAAATGAGAGGGGTGAGAACAGCAGCGTGGAGAGCTGTTGGCATCCCTGCAATAGTGCTACACATTTAATTTATGGGTTAATATAGATCAAGAAGTTTGGTGTCCATGCAACAACTGCAGGGAGGACTGACCTTTCCCAAACTTGGCTTGTTTTCTGTCATGCTTTTGAGAGCATCTGGAGCTGATCAGGCTGGTAACTTAAAAAAATCAGTATAAAAATATAGACAATCACTTTTGTTTTCAGTGGAGCAACATTTGCTGTGAGTAGAGGGTTGGGTTGTTTGAAAATAAGTTTCAGTGTTCCAGCTCCGCTGTGCACCAGCCTTGCTTTTAAATTTATAACTCTCCAAAATGAAAAGATTGTGTTATTCCCAGCCCTTTTATAAAAGTTAACATTGCAAAAACAGATGTGAAATGTGGCCTTGCAGATTACAGCCTGAGCTTGGGGTTTTTAGGTTGGGGTTTTATTTTTTCCTGACTCTCTCTGTGCTGTGTCCCCGAGGAGCAGAAATCTGCCTTTTTCCAGCAGGAGGAAAATTGTTCTGTGTCTAAATTGCCTCCTGCCAGGCTTGTGTGGATGCTGCAGGACACAGAGCTCCAAGGAATGATAATGCCTTCACAAAACCAGGCAACTTAGCAGGGAATTTTTAATTAGGAATGTGCAGGAAAGTTCAGATTGTCTGGGAATTCGGTAATGCTTTAAAAAACCTCCCAGTCCTAGGACATCCACTGCAGTATGGCCCTGGGAGATGGTGATCAAAGGCACTGGCAAGCAGGTAATTATCTGCAGCTTCCTTCAGGAGGCAGGTGAGCATCTCCTCACCTCCCACACAGGCCTGGATGTGGTGTGCTCTGGAAAAGCAGAGTCTGGGCCAAGCTCTGTCCAGGTCAGTGGGGGCTGAGCTGTTGGATGCTGTGCTCAGCCTGGAGCAAAAGAGGCTCTGCCTCTCCACAGCTCCCTGACAGGAGGGGACAGCCAAGGGGTCAGGCTCTGCTCCCCGGGAACAGCTTCAAGCTGTGCCAGGGGAGGCTCAGGTTGGACATCAGGAGGAATTTTGTCCTGGAAGGGGTGCTCAGGAATTGGAACTGCCCAGCGAGGTTTGGAGAGCCCTTGCCTGGAGGTGTCCAAGGTGTCCTGGAATGTGGCACTCAGTGCTCTGGGCTGGGGACAAGGTGGGGATTTGGCACAGCTGGGACTTGAGGATCCTGAAGCTCCTTTCCAGCCTCTGTGATCCTGAGATTCTGGCACAGGGCTCTGGACCACCAAAGCATTGAAGGGGTGATGGAGGGGACAGGGAAGTGTCTGCAGGTGCTGGTGGCAGTGAAGGTCCAGCCTGGCAGGGCTCCACAGCCTGACTTGGGGTGCAGGACAGAGCTGGATCAGTCCTTCAGGCTTTGGTGTATCATTGACTGTGCTCTGGTATGTTAGAAAGGCAAAAAAAACACCAGGAAAAAGTTATTTCTCTGGCAGAAGAGGTAGAAGGGCTCCGTCACTTCCATAAACCTCACATACATAAATTATTGTCCTCTATTAGTCACTTAAGGGCTCAGTTGCTTAATTATTTTGATCACAGTAATCATTTATTTACAAGGTGGGGAAAAATGCCAAGCACTTCCAAGCCGAGCAGCACAGCAGGGAGGAGGCAGGGCTGCAGAAGCATTTCTTTCCTCCCCACAAGTCAAAATGCTTTTGCTTCATGGAGTTACAAGGTGCATTTTGAGGTCCCTGCTGAAAGATGATGCTCTGATCCACAGCCTTTGGTGGTCCCCAGGAAAGAAGTTCAGCAAAACCAACTGCAGGTCCCTGTGCAGGAGNAATGGCTATAAATTGAAAGGGGAAAAGCTTAGATGGGATATCAGGAGAAATCCTTCCCTGGGAGGGTGGGCAGGCCCTGGCACAGGTGCCCAGAGCAGCTGTGGCTGCCCCTGGATCCCTGGAAGTGTCCAAGGGCAGCTTGGATGGGGTTTAGAGCAGCCTGGGACAGTGGGAGGTGTCCCTGCCATGGCAGGGGGTGGCACTGGATAAACTTTGAAGCCTTTCCAACCCAGACACTTCCATGACTGTATTTGAGGAGTGAAGGGGGAAGGAGGCATCTGGTAGAGTTGAAGTAGATCTCTCTAAAACCTGTTTGCAACCTGAAAGTATTTGAATTTTCTCCTAAAAGTCTTCCTACCAATCCCCAGCCCACGAGCATGCTCTCACCTCCTCAAACCTCACCTTCCAGCTTCCCCTCTGCATCTCCCACACGTTCCTGCTTAGGAATCCACCGTGCCTTCCCTGTTTCCCAGAGAAGGACACGCTGCTCTGAGCCCTCCCTAATTCCATCAGAGAGCATTAGGAGCTCCTCGCCACAGCTCCCGGAGGAGCGCGGGGCAGAGACCGCAGGAAAACCAACGGCCACTCGGAAAAAATCCCAGGGCCGAGTGCCAGGAGGGGATTCCCAGCTCTTTACAAACCACCCTCCTAATAAAGAGGTAAAATGGGAACGGGCAGGGGGAGAATATGCATTTTCTAATCACCCAGATTTAGGCCTTCAAAGGATTTATTAGAACCTTTTATTTCCCCGCGCGGAAAATGGAATCTTATCTCGTGAGCCGGCTGCTCCAGCTCGACTGGGTTTAGAGCAGGGAGCTCTCAGCCAACCTTCAGGGCCACGCTGTGCCTGGGTGTTAAACTGGCTGGAATGCATTAAAATATGGCCTTGGGAGAGGGGGAGATCCGTGCACTCAGCAACGTGATGCCTCCAGCAGCTGCTCGTGCCGTGGAGGCGTGCGGGAACCACGGGATTGGAGGGAGAGAGGAAACAACCCCGCCAGCCGTGTGCTGCCATCCCTGCTCCCAGAGCCAGGCAGCCTGGAGTACCTGGGGTTGCAGAGGGATCAGACACCAGGGGTTGGAGGAGATAAGTGCCATGAACCTTGAATTTTAATTGCTGCAGTTGGGGAGCGGGCGCCGGGGCGGTTTGTGCCCCTGTGCCACGCGGGGAGCAGTGCCGGTGACATTCCGAGTGCAGCAAGCAAAATCCCATTAAGATAACGTCACGGCCTCTCTGTTTTACTGTTTGCAAGCCAGCCATAACATCATTAAATTACACAACAGGGAGGTGCCTGCTGCCAAGGGGCTCTGCTCGAGATAAGATGTGGGTTGAGCCGCTGCCAAAATTTGAGTTGATATGACAAGAAATCTGGAGCGGGTTCAAGGCTTGGTTCACCCCAGACGTGGCACTGTGCAGGTAAACACTGGGCAGGATTGATCCCTGGGGCTGGGCAGGTAGCTGGCAGTGTGGAATGCTGGGGAGGATGGGGCTGCAGGGGTTTGGAGCAGACAGATTTAGAGCTCTTCTTGTGTTCAGCACTGACAGGAAGCCAGAGCCTGGCAGGGTGTGCAGGTGAAGCTCAGGGAACTGTGCAGGTTCTTATCTCTGCCATCCCCTTCCCAGCCCTTTTGGGGAGTGGGAAGGAGCCTGAACACCAGGACACTGCTCAGGGAAGCTGCTTGTTTTGTGATGCCACAGCTGGACCATCAGGAAAAGGAGTGAGAAGAACAAACTGCATCATAAAACTCCACACGGCCTCTAAGAGCCCTGAAACCAGCCTTGCTGCTCCCTCTGTGTCACCCACCATGTCCCTGCTCCATTTGCCCATGGAGGTTTTGTGCTTCTTGTGCCCTTTGTGCCCTTTTTTTGTGCCTCTTGGTGCCCTTTTTTGGATCCTTTGTGCCCTTTGCTGCTGCAGGTGTAGTGTTTTGCTCCAGGCCCTCCAGACCTCAGGTTTCTCTCAGGGATAGTCTGGGCTTCAGCTCCATCTTTCAGATCCATGGGGAGAACTCACCCAGCACCATCCCCACCTTGCCATCACTCAGCAAAATTCCTCTTTGGCATTAATAACTTTTCTTTCCTGCAGCATCTTCCAGGCAGGGAGTTGATCCCCAGCCAGGGCTCTGGAAGCCTGGGCTGTGTGTGCAGAGATCCCCTTGTCACCCCATCCTCCAGGACAGGACATTTGGAAGAAAATTCTTCAAAATGATGCTTTAGAAGAAGTTTTCTAAGCGTTTTCCATTAGAGAAGCTTTGTTTCCATCAGAGGCTGCAGAGAGCCTGCCCTGCCCTGGGACTGCCTGGCACTCCAGTGCTGCTATTACAGCTTTCCCTCGTGGCCCTGTTTCTGGCACTGCTGATTTTTGGGGTCCCAGATGGATCCTGGTCATTGCAGCAGCTCAAGTACAAAGTAGCTGGGAAGGTGGCTTGGAATTCCTGTTACTGAGCTGCTCTCACAGAGGGATGGAGCAGCGTGTCCAGGCTCATCCCTCAGCACCCTTCTGTCCCACACCTTGGCTGTGGATTTAAACTGGCAGACAGTGGGTTTAGATGGGATATTGGGAAGGAATTCCTGGCTGGGAGGGTGGTGGGGCTCTGGCACAGGGTGCCCAGAGAAGCTGTGGCTGCCCCTGGATCCCTGGAAAGGGTCAGAAAGGACCATCCCTTCCCCAAGAATATTTCCTTCATGTGTGACCTCTCTCCCAGCTCCCTGGCCTGCAGTTCCAGGATGGCAATCCCTGTTTCCATAGAACACAGGTGCTTCCAGTGCTTTGGCATATCAAAAGCACCTGGAGGAGCCCCTCCACCTGAGGAGGGCCAGGGTGTGGTGGAGCTTGGCACAGGCAGGAAGAGCCCGTGCTGTGAATCCTGCCTGTGCTGCTGAGGGACAGGTGAGGTGGAGCTGCACTCACTGTGTACCTGTCCTAGGTGACACCGGGCCTGGAGGGACAGGAGGGGGAGCTGCTGGTGAAGGGCCCCTCCGTGTTCCGGGAGTACTGGAACAGAGTCAAGGAGACCGAGGATGCCTTCACGCCCGACGGCTGGTTCCGGACAGGTACGGGAACACGGGAACGGCTGCCCCGGCTCCCGGCCCGCGGGGTGGGGGGACAGCAGCTCTGGGCTGGTGCTCAGGGCTGGAGAGGGTTTGGAACTGGGGCTGCAGGCTGGATGCACTTCCAAACGCTGGCTCGGGATGGGCTTTGCCAAGTAATGGGGTGTATTGGGGCTCCTTTGCTCCTGAGCATGAAATGGCACTGCTGAATGTTTTCCTGGGAATTCAGCTTTGCAGACAGGCGGGATTTGTCTCAGTTTACACGGGGACTGTGTCACAGAATTGTTAACTATCCCCTGAGAGGAGGGTGCAGCCAGGTGGGGGTTGGGTTCTGTTTCCAGGCTGCCAGTGATTTGAGGAAATGGCCTCAAGCTGTGCCAGGCAAGGCTCAGGATGGACATCAGGAGGAATTTCTTCATGGAAAGGGTTGTTCATTGGCAGGGGCTGCCCAGGGAGGTGCTGGAGTCCCCATCCCTGGAGGTGTCCAAGGAATGCCTGGACATGGCACTCAATACCCTAGGGTGGATGACAAGGTGGGGATTAGTCACATGTCAGACTTGGTGACCATGGAGGTCTTTTCCAGCCTCAGTGATTCTGGGATTCTCTGATTCCATGACAGCCACAGCTCTGATTTCCCCATTCCCCTCTTTACTGTGTGTTAGCAGTGCTGTGGTGGCAGGAGTCAGGCTGGATTTCTGATGCCTTCTGTGTAACCTGATTTATTGATGGTTCCTGAAGAAGCTGTGATTTATTCTAATTGTTCTCCCGAAGCAGAGCTCACTCTGCCAGCAGTGTCACCACGAGTCCCCAAGCCAGGCGGGTACCCACAGGCTGGGACCCGAGCATCACCAGCCCTCACGTGGGGTGCAGGGCAATCAGCTTTAAAAATTTTTTGAGTCAACACTCCTGATGAATATTTCAGCTGCAAAGGAATAGCGTGCATTAATTATTGCAAAGAGATGTCTTTAGGAGAAAATGATTTTGAAATTCAGTTTAATTTCATTGTAATGCGCCGCAAACAGGAAGGGAGTATGTGTGTTTAATTGGCTCTCGGGGGTAAGGCCGGGAAGATGGCATGCCTTTGTCACAGGCCATTAGTGATACAGACTGCATAATGAGGGACTACAATCAGCTCACAGCTGCCGGCTCCTACGGGGAGAGAATGATATTAAATAGAAATCAGTATAAATTAAACTTAACCCTTTCACCAGCCGAGCAAAGCTCAGAGCTGCAGACAAGGGAGGGCAGCAGGGACAGGAGTTGGGGGGTTCAGGGTGGGGCAGGGGGTGCTTGGAGGACCCCCCCAGCAGCCAGGTGACCTCTCTGAGTTCCCCTTCCCTCAGGCAGGAGGCTGGAACTCCCTTCCCCATTCCTCCCCCCACTCTGCCTTCCTTACCTTCCTTTCCTCTCCTGCTCTGTCTCTCGTGGATATCAGGTCCATGGGACTGGGTTTTTCCCAAACCTCATTTAACCAGGATTGCCAGGAGCAATCCCAGGGCCCCATCCTCACCCTGCCTGCCCCAGCCTCAGCAGCAGCCTCTGGAGATCACTCAGAAGTGGCAAATGTCCTGTAGTGGTAAAAAACCCAGGGAATGAAAGGAGTTGTGTCCTGTCACAGGGATTGGATCTGGTGGGTGAATTATCCCCAAATTGGTTACTCTGGAGCCAAACCCATACTGGCAGGATCCAGCAGAGGTGAATCCTGGCCACTGCCAGGCTGTAGTTGCCTCTATCTGCCACTCCCAGGTCATCCAGGTGAGTGTGTTACAGGTGAGGCTGAATGCCAGCACACGGTGCTCCCCAAACTCCAGCCATGGCATTCCCGACTCTGTGCCAGCGTTCTGCTGGCTGCCAACCCTTGTGGGTGTCCCCACCAGTGACCCACAGGCTGCAGGTGGTGGCCAAATCCCTCAGGGCTGGGATTTCTCAGAATTATGGGATGGTTTGGATGAAAAGAGACCTTAAAGCTCATCCCACCCCCTGCCATGGGCAGGGCCACCTTCCACTAGACCAGATTGCTTCAAGCCCCATCCAAAAAAAGGGGGGGAAAAAACAGTGGCTTTGATAAATTCAAGAATTTGGCTCTTCTGAGAAGCCTCTGAACTCCTGGTGGTGCAGAGGGGATGTGCTCCCATCCTCTTTATTCCCTGGGATTTGCAGTGCTGTCTGCCAATCCCTCCATCTCTCATTTCCATCCGAGTGAATTTGATTATTTTTATTGTATTAACGCTGTTGACAGAGCTGCTTAGATCAAAGTCCCCTCCAGCCATTTCCAGGGACACTGCTGGGTTTCCACCTGCTGTCATACATCCAAGTGGCACCGAGCCCTCGGAGGCCGAGCTGAGCCCAAAGGAAAATCGCCTGTGGGCATCTGGCTCCTGTCCCTGCTGAGCCTCCCCAGCTGTGCCAGGCCCTGCCAGGTGAGAGGCTGCCCCAAACGTGCTGCTGAGAGGGGAGGAGAGGAGAAAAGAGGGAAGGAAGGCATTTTTTAGGATGAGGCCCTGGCACAGGGTGCCCAGAGCAGCTGTGGCTGCCCCTGGATCCCTGGAAGCGTCTAAGGCCAGGTTTTGGAGCAACCTGGGACAGTGAAATGTGTCCCTGGTCATGGCAGGGGGTGGCACTGGATGGTCTTTCCAAACCATTCCATGATCCTATGAGAAAATCAGACCTTGGGAACTGGAGGAAAGCAGCAGAGAAACAGCAACTTCTGTGGTCATCCTGATGTCCCTCCCTTCCTCCCTCCCTCCCTCCCAGCCTTGCCATGCCCACATGGGCCAGCCCCTGGCGCTCTCAGATCCTGTTATCCCTGCCCAGGAGGCAGCAAGTGGCTTTGGAAGCACGAGGAGGCTTTGGGGACACGATGGGTGCCCACCATGGTGCCCAGGCACTGCCCCTTTCCCATTTCCCTGCCTGCTCAGGATTTCTCCAGAGGATTCTGCCAATCCAGCCGAGCTCCCTGGGCAGTGACACGACCTGAGAGCAGCCTGCTCCCACATTTGCCCATACATCCAGAAAATTAGAATCTGGTATATTCAGGGAGATTTATTTTCAATTACAGGTTAAGGCTGAGACATGAAATAGCACCAGGTTTGAAAGTAGTGCATAAATCCTGCAACAAATCCATGTATCTCTGCTCCATATAATAAGATTTTATTGATTGCTATATTGTATCTGTCAGAATAAAACTCTCTTAATGCATGCATCAGGATGGAGAAGATAGAGAGCTTGTTGGGAGTAGAATCTGATTCAAGAATCAATGCACTTTGATTAATATGTCGTTAAGAAAGTAGGAGTTATTTAACTTGTTTGATGCACATTTTGGAATGATGACTCATATCTTTTAAATTTCTTTCTTTGAGCTGCATTTAAAAACCCCCCACAACCTTGGAGCTGTTTTTCACATTATTAAATCTTGGTTTATCAGTGAATTTTTGCCAGACCCTTTTGCACAGGTCACAAATGCCTCTGAACCCCATTCATAATAAATCCTATGGCCCAAAACACTTCTCATATCCTGTTGCTAAGGCTTTAGAGGGAGCACAGAGTGGACCTGGTATCTCTTTATTCCTTCTGGATGTTCTACAGTAAAAGAGGAAACTCCAGTGAAAAGAAAAAAAAAACAACAAAAAAAACCCAACAACAACAGTGACAAGAATAAGAAAAAGAAATTGTTTTTCCACTGTGATTATAAATCCAAGGACAAGCGCTGGCTTAGCTGGGAGTATCCCACTCAGCACTGAATTCCCAGCTTGCTCCAAAAATGGAACATGCTCCTGCTGCAGCCCTGAATCCCAGTCTGGGGAATGATCCCAGTGGCTCTGACTGGTTTCAGTGGCCTCCTGCTGTCTCTGTGTCATTTTCAGACTGAGCTCTCCCGTCCCCAACTGCCACCAGCTGCAGATCCTTGCCATTCCCAGCCCTGGCTCTTGGAGATTCCATAGAATCATGGAATAGTTTGGGTGGGGAAGGACCTTTCAAGGCCATCAAGTTCAAGCCCCATCGTGACTGGAGCCCCCCCAGGAGTGGCTGAGGGAGCTGGAAAGGGGCTCAGCTGGAGAAAAGGAGGCTCAGGGGGAACCTCCTGGCTCTGCACAACTCCCTGACAAGGAGGGGGCAGCTGGGGGGGAAACAAGGGACAGGGTGAGACAAAATGGCCTTAAGAGAAGGTTTAGGTTGGATATGGGGGGAAATTTCTTCATGGAAAGGGCAATGGGTTGGGCTTGATCCTAAAGATCATTCCCAGCTAATCCCACGATTCTGTGATTTCCACCCCTTCTGATAGGAAAGGCAAAGCTTCCTGCAGTTTCCCAGCCCAGAGCAATGTGGTGTTTGTAGGAAAGGCCCTGGGCAGGTCACCCTTGGCCAGGCACAGCTCTTCCCTCCTCTGGGGCTGCTCCCTGAGGAGAAGGAGCAGGCTGCAGCCCCATCCCTGTGGCACAGGCTTTTCCCAGAGCTTGGCTGTCCCCAGGGACCAGCAGGTGTTTCCCTGCCAGGGGAATTGCTCACATCCGTGGGTGGAGCACAGACACCTGAAAGAGAAAATACTTGAGGCTGATCAAGGCAGATTATAAATAGAAATGCATCTAATTAGCATCTTAATCTGCAGGTTTTCTGTTTGTTTGCAGTGGCTTTCCTACTCACAAATCCAGCTAATGCAAATTCTATTTTTAAAGGAATGATTCCTTAATTGTAATGTGCTGAAATTATGTGAGTTACCGGTGTGATCCCACCGGATGGAGCTGGGGGCTCCTGCCTCAGGAGCTTCTTCTGGAGCCTGGCAGGGATCAGCTCGTGGGTGGGGCAGGGTGGCAGCGTCCAGCTTAGAGCTGGGACCCACCTTCCCACAAATGCCATGGAAGGACACCCCCAAAAATGCCAGGTGGGCACCAAACACGCTGCTGTAGGAGGGGGCAGGAGCAGAAGCCAAACCAGGCATGTACTGGACTCCCTTTTCCACACAGCTCTAATTTAAGAAATGTTTTTAAAATTAAAAACATAAAGATGAAATATTTTCTGGACTATCAGCCTTTCTCACCCCCAGAGGTTCCTTACACACACAGTTTAAACACTTTGGAGAGAGAATTCCCTTTTTCTGCTTCCTGCTTGAGTATTTATTCCTTCTCCTTGAGGATTCAATATTTCCAGCTTTGCCTGACAGCTGGAAGCCTTGGGGTCACCAGGACATGGGAGGGGTGGAATGACATGAGCTTTAAGGTCCCTTCCAACCCAAAAAATTCCGTGATTCCCTGATTCTATGATTCTTTTCCCTGATTGCTGGTGAAACTGATGTTTTCAGCAGTTCAGAGTGACTTGGGATTTTTGTAGCTGTAAATGAGAGCAGCTTTTGGCACAGAATGTGTTTACTCTCTAAAGCTCAGCTCTCGTCGTATCAAACATCTTGGATGCCAACCCCTTCCTTCTCTGAGAACCTGTGCTGCACTGAGGCTCCTTTCCAGAGGCGTGGAGCAATTGCTCCCCAGCTGAGAGTCGGTGGGAACAGCAGGCACCTGCAGCTCCAAAATCCAGGCTCTTCCCTCTTTTCTGTGTCTGCTTTTACCCCTGGAGCTCTGCTGCAGCAGTGCTGCTGTCACAGTCTGAGGGAGAGCCTGGAACGAGCCCCTGGCTGCTGGGAATTATTCTTCCCATCCCATCTTATTCAATTCCAGGGATTTAGGAAGGAATTGTTCCCTGTGAGGGTGCTGAGGCCCTGCCCCAGGATCCCTGGAAGTGTCCAAGGCCAGGCCCCAGGTCACTGCCTGGAAAAGAAGAGGTGATTCTGCCTTTTGCTAAGGTTTGATCATCCCTGAGTGGCTGCAGGGAGCAGAGGGATCTGCTCTAATATTTTTCTTATTACCATTATTATTTTTTGTTACCACACTCTTCAAAGCTTCACCAGCCATATTCAGCTGTTCAGCCACACCTTGGAGCATTGATTTATTTATTACTCTCTGAGTTTTCTTTTTCATCTCATTGTCTGCAGGGATTTCCATAAATATTTAAATGCTAATGTGAAAAAAAAAGAAGCGTTTTTCATTTTTACTTACCCATTTTCTTTTCTGGCTGGTCCTCTGGGCAAACCCATCTGCAGTAACTCAGGCTGGAGGAGCAGGGGGGGTCCCTGCTCAGCCTGCTTGTGTCATATCAGTCACCCAGGAGTTCCTGCTACTGAAGACTGAACCTCCAAACTCTTGGCTGCCTGGTTTGCAGACACCTTCCAGGTTTGCCTGGTTTATCCTCTGTTTTCCACTGGAGCAGTTTGTGCAGCCTGGGCAGTGTTCATCTCCTCTTGTCCTTCAGTTCTGAGGCCTTGCAGAGGCTCCTGGTCACGCTGAGCTGAAAAAATTAGATAAAACTGAGGAGCAGCACCTCTGCCAAGGGCAGGCAGGATCTGAGGCACTGCCAGGCTTTGCCAAGGCTGAGTTTCCATTTGGTGCTGTCCCCTCCTGGCTGGGTGCCCAGGACTGGGCTGGCACAGGGTGTGTGAGGGTGTCCAGTGCAGGGTCCATCTGCAGCAACCCCTGAGGCCCCAGAACAATGGACACACATGGCTCCTTGTTTTTGGTAGCCAAACCTGCTGCCCAGTGGGGTGTGTTGGGAAGTCTGGTTTGCAGGGGCTGGGAGAGGGCTAGGTTGGAGAAGGGATGCAGTGGATGGGGCATTCCCTGCCCCCAGAGGATCACCACACGGTGCAGAGGGACAGTGACACCAGAGGGTAGTGCCTAAACACTGCCCTGTGCTCCGAGAAGAAAAATCCTCCTGGGATCAGTGGATGATCTGTGTGGTGGAATGAGCTCCCTCACAGGAGCCAGGACAGGGTTGTGGAGGGGGAATTTGGATGGTGAAGGAAATGGGATGTGCAGACAAGCCAGGAGGGTCAGTGGGCATCACCCTGACTTCTCACCCTGCCTGAGAGGTGCAGTAAATTTGGAAAATTCGTGTGTGAGGGGAAGGAATGTCTGACAGATCAGCTGAGACAAGGGGTAGCTGCACTCCTGGGCTGCCCAGAGGCAGCTCCCCAAGTCCCTCTGTGCCCTGGCTGGAAGCAGGGTGGGCAGAGCCTTACAGGTTCGAATCAGGCTTGTCTTACCTGCTCCTGTCCCCTCCCAGGCACCTGAGCTGCTGCCAGCACTGCTGGCACCGCTCCACGTCCCGCTCAGCCACACAGCGTGGGGAGGAGAGCCTTATTAGCACAGCTCTTTGTGAGATGCCCTTGAGTGATTTATTTTTTTTCCAGGTGTAAATGCCAGGGGAGGCTGTTCCAGTGCTTCCCATTCTTTCATCTCGGCAGGGTTTTGCCCTTTCTCCCAGCGTGGCTCTGACAGCAGGCTCAGCGCTGCTGCCTGTGGAATACAAAGTTCCCTGTTAGAGAGAGCATGACAGGAATTCATTCCAGGCTGGGGCTTTCTTTTTTTTTTTTTTTTTTTTTATTTCTGATTTTCTTTTTACCTCATGCTGGCTGTTCTAGGAGTCTCTGGAGAAGTTTGAGAGTCTGTTGTTTAACCCCTTTCTCCTGGGAGCAGGCAGCTTGCAGATGACCCAGTGCCTTTCTCAGATCAATCATGGAATCATGGAATATTCTCATCTGGAAGGGACACATTAAGATCATCAAAGTACAGCTCCTGACCCTGCACCCAACAATCCCACCCTGGGCATCCCTGAGAGCATTGCCCAAACTCTCCTGGAGCTCTGGCAGCCTCAGGGCTGTGCCCATTCCCTGGGGAGTCTGAGCAGTGCCCAGCACCCTCTGGGAGAAAAACCCTTCCCTAATCTCCAACCTAAACCTGCCCTGGCACAGCTCCATGTGGATAGAAAGGGCTTCAAAGCAGCTCTGAGCTGTGATACAATTCCCATCCCCTGCCCAAATCCAGAGGAAGGAAGCAGCACATCTGCATCCCTGCAGCCCTTGGCAGCAGCCACGAGGGCACTCAGAGGGTCTGTCCCCCCGTCACTGCCTTTCAGCTGGTGGGAGCCAGGCTCAGGGAAGAGGGGAGGATGGCCCTGAGCTACAAATCTACTTGGCAATTTTATTATGTAAATAAATGGTGCTGCACATCCACCTGCTGCTGCCACTGCTCCCGGCGGGGTTCGTGGCAAGGTGTGGGAACAAACAGTGATTCCCTCTCAGTGGATTGATTCCCTTCCTCAGGAGCCATTAAATTACCTCCAGGTCTCACATGGGTGGCCAGATCCTGCTCTGCCTCAGTAGCCAGGGGCACACAAATCTTGATAGCCACTGCTAGTTCTTGGTTATTGGTATGGAAGAGGTCAGTGGCATCCTCAGGATCTCAGTGTCCTCGGATGGTCCCTCTTGTGCTCAGCAGGATCCTCCAGGCCACAGCAGGAAGGGCTCTTCATTTCTAGGGGTGAAGAAGAGCCTGCTCTGGGATGGAAGTTCACAGAATCCCAGACTGGTTTGGGTTGGGAGAACCTTAAAGCTCATCCAGTTCCACCCCCTGCCATGGGCAGGGACACCTCCCACTGTCCCAGGCTGCTCTAAACCCCATCCAGCCTGGCCTTGGGCACTGCCAGGGATCCAGGGACAGCCACAGCTGCTCTGAGCACCTGTGCCAGGGCCTGCCCTCCCTCCCAGGGAAGGATTTCTCCCTGATACCCATTTAAGCCTATCCCTTTTCAGTTTAAAGCCATTCCCTGTGTCCTGTCCCTCCATCCCTTATCTCCAGTCTCTCTCCAGCTCTCCTGGAGCCTCTTTAGACTCTGAGCTCTCCCTGGAGCCTTCTTTTGTGCAGGTGAGCATCCTCAGCTCTCCCAGCCTGGCTGCAGAGCAGAGGGGCTCCAGCCCTGGGAGCAGCTCTGTGGCCTCCTCTGGACTCTCTCCAGCATCTCCACATCCTTCCCTTGTGGACTCCAGGTGGAACCTGCCTGGAGAGCAGCAGCTCCACGCCAAGCTCACCTGCCTGTTCCCTGCACAGGGACACATCTCAGGCTGCAGCTGCTGAGCTGCTCTCCCCTCAGGCCCCAGGCCCTGCTGGAGGATTTTGGCAGCAGATGGGAGTTCTGCTGCCAGCCAGGGCTGCCTGTGCCAGGACAGCAGCTGGATCCAGGAGCGCAGTGCTGGCCCTTGTCCCAGTGCCAGTGGCTCTGCTGGGCAGGGCAGGGACACGGGGAAAGGCTTTGTCCTGCACCCAGGGAGCTGCTGAGGAGAGGGTTTCCTCATGAATAATTGCTGTGGTGTTAATATACATGTGGTTTTCTGAGGAAGTTTCAGACTCTCCCCCTCAGGAGCCTTTGATGGTTTATTAATGATTGCGGTGCTCTTGGAGCAGCCCAGGGCTTTTGGGCAGAGCCTCCTGTGAGCCCAAGGGAGGCATTTGCTGGTCCAGGTGACCTGGTGAGGGTCGATGGACTCGAGTATCCCCTAAGAGTCACTCTGGGGTTGTGGCATGCTCCAAAGGGAGCAGCAGGTTGGGCTCTTGGAGCCTGGCAGGGCTCACCCTCAGGGTCCGAGCAGGGAGGGAAAGGTGGGGAAAAGCAGGAGCTGATGGTTTTAACTGGATTGGGATTAACAGGAACTGCTCACCCTCAGGGTCTGAGCAGGGAGGGAAAGGTGGGGAAAAGCAGGAGCTGATGATTTTAACTGGACTGGGATTAACAGGAACTGCTGAACCCTGGGCTGCTGGGAATGCAGCCTGCTTCCAGGGAATGTGAGTGCTGAAGGGCTGGGGTGGATGGGGACGACTGGGGAGAGGAGACCCAGTCTTTCCCAAGTCTAATTAATGTTAATTAGCTACAATTAGTGCTCGTGACCTCTGTTGGCAGCCAAGATGGCTGACAGCAGGGACACGCATTCCTCAGTGCCACGCAATAAATCAAGCCAAAGTTGCTCAGTTATTTAGCCTATCATTTAGCATTTCATTAAATAGATCTGTGCACATACATCACTGCTGTGCACAGACAGGAGCAGGGATGCCTCCAATCAATCCCAGCCGTGCCAGAGAGGCTCCAGATCACTGAGAGCTGCACCCTCCCCAGCATCTCTGGGGTGCTGGTAACTCACCCAAGGCCCAGAATTCAACCAGAGGGTGGCTGAGCGTGCTGTTGGTGCTGCAGGGAGATGTGCCTTGGAGAGAGGTCTCACTTGGGAGGATGAGGTGGAATTCCTGAGCTGGGCACAGTCTGGAGGGTCCCTGTTGGATGCAGGATGTTGCTTCAGTTGGGCCCTGCTTTGTCACAGTGTCTTCTACCACCTCTTCTCCTAGGGAACAAGCAACAGGACACGAGTGAACAGCCTTCCCTAATATCTCACAAATATTAGGGGAGCTTTCCTGCTGGAAGGGGCTGTCCAGCCCTGGCACAGCTGCCCAGGGCAGCAGTGGAATCTCCACCCCTGCAAGGATTATAAAACTCATGAGGATGTGGCACTTGGGGACACATATGCTGGGCTTGCCAGTGCTGGGGAATGGTTGGAATAGACAGCCCTAATGGCTTTTTGCAAGCTAAATAACTCCATGGTGCTTCTAACCCCAGCAGCACTCCCACAGCACGCTTGGAGGAGAGCTCTGCCTCTTGCTGCTCCAGGCTCTGTGGCTGGGCTGCCCGGGAGCAGCCCCGCTTGCCCTGTGGCCCCACGTGTTCCCGTGCCCTCCCTCTCCCAGTGCTCCATAAATAAATCCCCCCAGCCCAGCCTGGCACACTGTATCAATCTTGTTTAATAGACTGGAAAGCTTATTGCACGGCGGCAGGTCGCGGGGAACGGCGGGGTGATGGATTGCGCCTTCCCGGAGTCGAGCGCCGTTGATATATAATGAAATATTTATGATTTATTCCAGCTAATAAACTGGAGTGAAGTGTGTGATGTATGTGAGCAGATGGGGGATCTGTGGATGCAGTTTTCATGGCGTGGGGGGAGGGAAAGGTGGATGCCCGTGACGGAGAGGCAGCGCTCGGCCGCCCATCCCACGGCCCGGCCACAGAGGGGATGGATTATCTAATTCCTGTGAAAAGCCTTTAGCACTTGCCTTATAATCATTTATCCGCCCCACGTGGCTTTTCTTCAGCACAGGAGCCTCTGGGAATGGGAACAAACCATTTCTTTTTGCACAGGGAGCTTGTGTCCAGAGGGATGGCAAGAGAGGCAGAGTGACCACAGGAATGTTACACTCAGCAGCTTGCCAGCCCCACTGTGTCTGTGCTACCTGCAAAAAATCATTCCCATGGGTTTAGGAGAGTGGTGAGACACTGGAAAGAGCAGGGAAACTTGAAACCATGTGAGAAATGTGACGGGCACATGGAGTTTGTGGCTGCAGGAGGATTCCAAAGCCTATGAAGGAGCACTTCCATGGTCTGCTGCTGGAGGTGATCTGCAGGCAGGAGAACTGTGCTGAAAGGAGGAGGATGGAGGAAGAACTTCCTGCCAGGTGGGGCCCCCACAGGTGCCTCTGAGTGGTCAGGGGGACCATCACAAGCCCCTGTGTGTCCCCATCCAGCTGTGGGTGCTGGGGTTGGAGACTTGCTCCCACAAAACCCTCACCTGGCAAAGGGGGTTTGAGCCCCCAGATTTTGGCTCTGCTCTCCCAAGTGGTGAAGATCAGGATCAGGCCTCAGGCTCTTCATCACCTGCCCAGGCTGTTGGACCAATCCTACCTGGAAAATAAATCATAATCCTAATCAGTGAGGTGTGTCTCTGCCAAAGGGTGAGCTCTGCCTCAGCCTGAGGGACTGGCAGCATCAACAGTGACCTCAGGGGAGTGGAGGCAGGTAGGAGTTAATGCCAGGGTAGAGCAGAGATCCAGAACCTCCTGCCCACTGCTCCATGGTGTGTGAGGCCACTCCTCATCCCACCGAGGCCTTTCACATCCCACCACTGTCCTGCCAGCTGTTCCCTTTCTGCCTGATTAGCCTCTGGCTCAGCGTGCTTGGAGATCCTCTGCTGAAAGGCACCAGAGAAGGGCAAAGACTGATTATTCCAACTGCCTTCCTGCAACTTCCCAGGGGTTTTCCAGCTGGGAGCTCGCTTGGTGAGAGCAGCAATTCCAGAGGAATGCAGGAGGGTGAGTGCACAGCTCCAGCTCTTCCCTCTGGAAATGAGGGATGGTCATGGCAGCACAACTGACAGCAGGGAATTCCTCCTGGAATCTGAGAAAAAAAGCCATAAAGGGTCCCAAAAGAGCAAGAGGTTCACTGTGTGGTCTGAAGGAGCTCTGGTGGCTGCCCATGATGACACGTTGGTGACTGTCCCCAGAGGAGCTCGTGTGTTCCTGTCACCTGGAAGAGTGGCTGTGAGACATTCCTGCTCTCAGTCCCCACCCTGAGGAGCGCTGGGCTGAGCTCTGCGTGGAGCGTTTGAAAGCCAAGAGTTTGCAGAAATCAGGAGTGATTCATTAACAGCAGAAAGGTCTAATTAATATTTGAAAGTGCTCCAAGCACATCCTGCTGCTGGCAGGGAAGAGCCCCCCAGCATCCCCGGCGCCGCTCCGGCCCCTGGAGCTCCCGACTGGAGCATTAACGGCCTCCGGAGCAGGAGGCTGAAATAATCAGCAAAATCATTTGCCTTTCAAAGGGGAGATTTGCTGTTTCTTGGTATTTTCTGCTGTGCAGCACTTGGGCTGCTGGAGCTGTGACAGGCGTGGGGAGGAAGTCACAGCTGCAAAGAGCCAAATCCCCTGGGAATGATGCTGCTGGAGCAGGCTCTGCTGGTGGCACTGTGCTGAGGGTCTTTGGTTTCTCACCTGGGTGAGCACATCCTCAGGTGTCCGCGCTGTCCTTCCTCCCTTTCCTGCTGGGAAACCCCTGCCACTCGCCCTCTGGAGCTCCGGACACCAAGGAATAGGTGCCTGGATAACGTGGGGAGGGGAAGCACCTCCCGGGAGCCGGGAATGCCGTGGTGTGACAGTTTGCAAATCAGCGCTGCCCCCGGGGCGGCTCCGCCTGCCACAGCCCGGCTCGCACGTCTCAGCCACGCTGTCACTGCCACCGAGCTGGTGACACCTGTTACCAAACAGTCTCCCAGGCTGCCGAGTGACACCTGGCCCCCAGAGCAGGGGTGCTGTGCCTGGGGTGGGCTCCTGCTGGGGGGCAGCTCCGGGGTCTGAGCTCTCCTCATCACCTGTGTGCAGGGTTGGAATTTTGTGTTCACAGAGCCCCATTGCAAAGCCAACACTATCCCTAGAGCCTAGAACATTCCTGACCCTCTACCTAGACCAGCCTGAAGTCACCTGATTTACCTAAAAAGTCTTTTTTTATGCCTACTTCAGCTATCTCAGAGCTCCCTGAAGCCACTCAGTGTTTCATTTCTCAAGCAAGAGTGTGGCCTAGGTCAATAGCTGGTTGCACCTTTGATGTGGGAATTGTGCTGTGTTTGCCAGGAACAAACTGCCCTGTGGGTGAGGGTGTTGACACAGGTGAGGGTTTGATCCTGCAGCTCAGCTCAAGGAGCAAAGGGGCTCTTGTTTTCTGCATCCTGGGAAGCAGAGCCCCAAGGGCCCTTTTGCATTTGCAGTGAGGATTTTGCAACTTGAAGAACCTCATGGCAGAAATCTCTGCAGTTTGAGTTGGGAAATGTTGGTCTCCATTACATTCTGCATCTTGCTGGGAGGGTGGTGAGGAGTGGAACAGGATGTCCAGAGAAGCTGTGGCTGCCCCTGGAAGTGTCCAAGGCCAGGCTGAACAACCTGGGCTGGTGGAAGATGTCCCTGCCCATGGCAGGGGGTGGAACAAGATGAGCTTTAAGGTCCATCCAACCCAAACCTTTCCCTAATTCTATGCTTTTAACTGGATAAATATATCCACAACTGCCTGTAACTCCAGCAAAGGGCAGCCCCCGCCGGCGCAGAGCCTGCTCAATATGCAGCTCAGCAGAGCCTTTAACATTTCACAGAACAGATGCCCACTGAGCATCTTGAAACAAATCCAAAGGTAGCGGTGACGGCTGCTGTCAGGGAAGCAATAATCCCCTGGCCTCGGCAGCCACGTGCCAGGAGGTCCTGCTGCCACGGCTTTGTGGTGACAGGAGCTGCGTGGAGTGGCCCAGGCAGGCACAGGAGGAGATGGGGTGTCAGGGACTGTCATCCCACCAGCCAAAATTCCCTTTCTGGTGCCGCTGGCTGAGGGCAGGGAATGCTGCTTGTGGTTCTGTGTCCCATTGCACAGGGATGGATGGGACACACCACCAGCAGCTGCCCATGAGGGCTGGTGGGCTCACAGGGTGAGGGACTCATCTGTGACCCCCAGGGGGACAGGCACAGTCCTTGCTGTGGCTCTCAGGGCAGCACCACTTTGGAAGTGACACTCAGCACTGCCGGGGACAGTCGTCAAGCAAATTCAGCATCCTTTTAACTGGTGTCACTGGGAATTCCCCACTGGCTTGGGAAGCAGGGAGTGCTGGATGTGCCTGTGCACAGGCTCCTGATGTGCTGGGCTGGAAGCAGATGGTGCAGGGCAGAGGGTAACGGGGCTGTCCTCAGTGGATGGCATCCCCCAGAGCACTTGGGGCTGTCAGCGTGGGAAGTGACAGCCAGGGCCTGATGCTGGAGAGGAGATGAAAAGGAAGAGACAGGGGGAATCACAGAGCTGGTCCCAGGAGCTCCCAATAGTCACAATAATAATGTGACATGTCCCCTCACTGCTGTGCTGCCAGTGGGATGGAGGGATCCGTGTGGGAAGCAGCGATGGCGTTTGTGGGGAGCACAGGGATGGAAGGGGAGCAGAGAGAACTGTCCAGGGATCCTTCATCAGGGCAGAGGAAAAGGAAACGTGGCTGTTCTCCTGTACTGACATCCCAAAGAACAGCATGGGAACTGTGTGCCACTGAACCAGGGCTGAATTCCCTATCCTCTCCCCATCTTCTCTGTGTGAATAAGCAGCTCCTGCTCCTGGCTCTCCCAGTGCCACCGTTTAATTAATGTCCCCTGTCCCATCGTGTGACAGTCACACACCATGGGATCTGGGTGCAGAAGGCAGCTCATCACAGCAGCCAGCACCTCCTGCCTGCTCCAAGCAGCCAAACACACAGAGAGCTCCAGTTCCAAACTTTCCCCAGCTTCAGAATATTCCAGACAGCCTTCAGCATCCACAGAGTGCCAAGGGGCAGGCAAATACAGGAACAATTAATCATTACCTGCCTGAGCTGAGCTGCTCAGGATTTTAGGGACAGAGCTCTTCTGGGGCACAGCCTGGATTTTCAGGACTGATTCTGATGTTTCCTTGCCTCCATAGTGTAAATCTCTGGGCCTTTGATGCAAACTCCACAGTGCCAGAGGTGAGTTGGAAATGGGTGTGAGAGCTGCATCACTGCTGGCACATCCTGTGGTACCTGGGCTGATTATGGGATTGCACCTGTGGGAAGGACAGGTTGGACCAAACATCTTGCTCAGGACAGGCTCATTTTCCCACTGTCATTCCCCACAATTTTTTTTTTTTGTGGAATCACAGAGTGGTTTAGTTTGGGAAGGACCTTAAAGCTCATCTCATCCCACCTCCCACTATTCCAGGTGTCTCTAAGCCCTGTCCAACCTGGCCTTCCAGGGATCCAGGGCAGCCACAACTTCTCTGAGCACCTGTGCCAAGACCTGCCCACCCTCCCAGCCAGGAATTCCTTCCCAATCTCCCACCTAACCCTGCCTTGTAGCAGTGGGGAGCCATTCCCCCTTGCAGAGTGCCACATCCCCGTGCCAGGAAAGGCAGAGGAGGGTCAGGGGAGCAGCCTGTGATGGAGCTGTTTGTTTTCCAGGAGACACAGCAGCATACAAGGATGGGGTGTACTGGATCAAGGGCCGCACCTCTGTGGACATCATCAAAAACGGAGGCTTTAAAATCAGCGCGCTGGAGGTGGAGCGCCAGCTCCTCGCACACCCCCACATCACAGGTCTGTGCCAGAGGGGACAGGGCATGGGGACACTGCTCTGGGGACAGCCCTGGCTCCCAAGGGCTCGTGCCTGGAGCTCCCTCCCACAAGGGGATGTTTAGATCCCACAGTTCCCGCTCTGCCAGAGCTGGGTTGGCAGCAGCTCCTGTCTGATTTTGGGAATGGTGCTGTGATTAAATCTGCCCTGCCCTCATGCATGACCCTGTGCAAGGGGTCAGAAGTGGTGCCCCCAGCTCCACACCACTCTGTACATCATCTTCCTCCCCCTTGACTCCAAATCCTCAAACCAAGGAGCTTCCTGCCTTTTCCACAGTGAGCAGCTCTGTTCTGGTGCCAGCACAGAAGCCCACAGTGTTTTCCCATGCTGACATCCCATGGCATTTTCCCCTGAGCCCCTCTTCTGCTCACCTGGGCCCCGGGAGCTGCTCAGGTTGCTGAGTGCAGTCCCTGGTGTCCCTGCAGACGTGGCGGTCATCGGGCCCCCGGACATGGTGTGGGGGCAGCGGGTCAGCGCCGTGGTGAAGCTGCGCAAGGGCAAGATGCTCTCCGTGAGGGACCTGAAGGACTGGGCCAGGTAAAACCCCACGGGAGGGCACTGGGGGCACAGGGAGGGCAGGCTCAAAGCCAGCAGCGTCCTCATCAGGGACATGGCATGGGATCACAGAGTCATGGAATTGTGTAGGTGGGAAGGGATCTTAAGGCTCATCCAGTGCCATCCCCTGCCATGGCAGGGACACCTTCCACTGGCCCAGGCTGCTCCAAGCCCTGTCCAGCCTGGCCTTGGGCACTGCCAGGGATCCAAGGGCAGCCACAGCTGCTCTGGGCACCTGTGCCAGGGCCTCAGCACCCTCACAGGGAAGAATTTCTTCCTGATATCCCATCCATCCCTCCTTCTGGCAGTTTGCTGTTCCCCCTTGTCCAAGCACTCCAGGCCCTATAAAAAAAAATTCATAAAAAATTACCTCTTTCCCATCTGAACAAGCCCAACTGTCTCAGCTTTTCCTCATAGGAGAGATGCTCACTCTGCTTAGGTGGCTGCTCATCCCTAAATCTCGTGACACACAGGAGATCCCTTCATCCCCCACCTGTGGCTCTGGGGGTCCCCCAGGCTGTTCCAGGGGTCCCTGGTGCCAGGCAGGGGGCTCTGCTCAGCTCCCCCCGTGCTCCCCTGCCTGCCCTGCTCCCAGACTGTTCCCTGCACGTCTCTTCCCATCGCTGTCCCCTGCTCTGTGACAGGGACGTCGCTCCTGTGCCCTTGATCGCGAAGCCCCCGGAGGGTCCGGCTGCGCTCCCCGCCCAGCGCCGGCCCCCGCCCGCCTCCCCCTCTCGCCCTGTCTCTCCCCTTTATTTTTTATGTCACTTAGGCTCACTTGGCCCCTGTTCTCGCACTCCCTGGCAGGAGACACATGTCCCTCTTCAGAGTGATTCATTTTGCGGCTTTCGCCTTCGATGGTGCTTCCCGGCGACAGGCGCCATCCCGAGTTAGCGGCTCCATATGGCCGGGTGCTGGTGGCGGCGGGGGGAGGAGGCCGGCCGGGGCTTGAAGGGCCCGGCAGACTTGGCATCTCGCATTAGAGTCAGTGCCAGGGCGCTGCCGGAGCCGGGCACGGCCCCAGGTTGGTGACACACGGGCAGCAGAAGGCGGCAGAGCCCCCGCTGCGCGCTCCGCACGGGATGATGCTCGGGGCTGCCATCGCCGCCCGGTCACCGGCACACGCCCGGGGAGGCGACTCACCTGCGGTGCCCGCAGGGGCTGGCACCCGGAACGCGTGGGGTGCCGCGTTCCTCTCTGCGTGCTGCCCCTGATCGCAGCTGAGGGCTGAGCTGCTCCCTGCAGAGACGGGCAAACACCCCACGGCACCCCCCGGGAGGGGCTGAGCTTAAATGGCTCCTGGGATGTGGGCGGGGGTCCCAGGTGGGGCTGGTCGGGGCTGTGGGTGCTCCGGGGGAGGCTCAGCCGGACCTGCCCAGCGGTCCCAGCTGCAGTTCGGTGTTGCAGGGACACCATGGCTCCCTACGCCATCCCGACAGAGCTGATCGTGGTGGAGGAGATCCCGCGCAACCAGATGGGCAAAGTCAACAAGAAGGAGCTTCTGAAGCGCTTTTACCCCGCCTAGCGCCCACCTGGGGGGGCTTGGCCCAGGTCCACGGCCGTGCTGCCCCTGGGGAGGAGCCACAGGGATCAGCCCTGGCAGGTCTGGGCTCACTGCTGCCAGGGTCTTGAATAATGTCCAATAAAAGTAGGATTTTTCCTGCCTGGCTGAGCTGAGCCAGAGCTGCAGGGTTAGGGTTTCCTCGTGTGGGAGCTCTTTGCAGGAATCCCAGAGTGGTTTGGGTTGGAATGGATTTAAAGCACATCCAGTCCCACCCCCTGCCATGGGCAGGGACACCTCCCACTGTCCCAGGCTGCTCCAACCTGGCCTTGGACATTTCCAGGGATGGAGCAGCCACAGCTGCTCTGGGCACTTGTGCCAGGATCTCCCCACCCTCACAGGGAATGATTTCCCATCAGAAATAAAGAATAAATTGAAAATCACACATAAATACTGACTGTATTATCCAGTGCATCTGTCTCCGCCAAGTGATTCAGTGCACTGTTGCTAAATCCCACCTTTACACCTGGGAGTTTGTTCCTGTTTGACTCCACACGTGACCTGCCAGCCCCTGCCAGGGTCGGTAATGCCAGCAGGGGACAGTGGCCATGTCTTGCAGGCCCCCAGCCACTGAGATCCTGTCCAGTGCTGAGGGGGTGACAGGGAGCTCCAGCTTCTCCCAGCTGCTGATGGGATTCTGGAAGCACCAGGAAGGGCAGGAGGAACAAGGAGCACAAGTGATTACAGGGATTTGTTAGGGTCACTAGAGTCCCAAAAATCTGGGAGGACACGGAGGGGACCGTGGCAAGCACATGGTGCAGGGAGGGACTGGGAGGAGAGTGGGGCTGGGAAAAAGGGGAAGGGGATATGGATGGGGACAGGCTTTGTCCACCCCACCTGCACAGGGGTCTGTCCATCCCAACACCCTGCCCACGGCAGCATCTCTGGGATTTCAGTATTTCAGGCTCAAAAGGAATTGAGATGGGGACACGAGGGACACCCAGAGCTCAGCAGGCACCTCTCACTGTCCCACACCCCAGGCACAGGGACGCGTGTGCAGCCGAGCACCAGCGGGAGGGCCCAGTGGATCCTTTGTTAAAACATCAACGATGCAGTAAATTTTTTAACTTACCAAATAGATCAATATCAAATTATCATGTCTCGCATTCATAACTCTTAAGCAAGCAACAATGGAGAGAGACAAGGTCACTGGAGAATAAATAGCAGCGAGAGCTCTTAATGATCTATCATTCTCGACAACCCCGGGCACCCCGCACCAGCCCAGTGACAAGATCATTAATAAAACTCTGCAGGAACGCTATCGATTGCTTTGATGGATGATCACAGGTAGCAAATACTGTAAAACACCTGGTTGTCACCAGCAAAATGAGCAGTTTGACTCACACCTCAGCACAGGGACCCGCCTGGGGCTCGGCCAGGTTTGCTCCTCGGGGATTCCCGCAGGGAGGGTGGTCAGGGGTGACCCCCAGTTTGGGGCTGCCATTCCTGCTGGATCCCCATGCTTCCACCTCCACTCTCACACCGCTGCTCATCCCCGTAGGTGGGACCTGTTAATTAAAAGCCTCCTGAAAGCACCTGGTCACTCATTAAAGTGACCTGGTTGGGAGCTGAGCTGGATGGAGATGGGGTGGGGATGGGGATGGATGAAGCCAGGGACCTCCAGGAGCACCCCGACAGCCAGGACTGCGGGGAGAGAGGGGGGGTCCCAAGGCCGTGGGCTCTGCTCCCCCCCCGCTGCATCCCTCGGGGTGCAGGAGGGGCTCTGTGTGTCCCCCCGGCTCCAGGCGCTTCCCTTGCCAGGCACAGCGGCATTGACGGTCGGATCATGTGTACACAACCATTCAATTACCCCGTAATGGCTGCAGGCGATTAAGCCATCAATCTCCTTCATTAGGGCCTGCCAGGCCCGGCCCAGCAGCACCCAATAAAACCATTAAAACAACAACAACAACCACCCAAAGCAGGAGCTTTAATGCATTGACCTCAGCCCGTGACAGCGCTGGGGGTGTCCCCAACCCTGGGGCAGCTGGGGACCCGCTCACCCCAAGGGGGTATTGCCCTGCTGGGGTGTCCCCAGGGGCCTGGGGGCAGCTCAGCCCTCTGTGTCCCCCCAGCTCAGCACACCAGGACTTGCTCCAGCACTTTATAGCTGACATTATCTTTTATTGCCATATAAAATCCAAGCTCCAGTGGCTTTATGGGGCTGCGCTGGTGTGTGGCACCTCTGCAATCCCAGCTGCTCCCTCTGCCCTCCTGGGCACTGCCCTGACCCCTCAGTCGCTGCACTGGGGTCACAGCTGGTCCCACTGCACCACGCGTGAGGGACACGACTGGTGCCACACTGGGGTCAGGGCGGGTCCGGCTGCACCCCACACTGGAAATGTGACTGTCCCAACACACACGGTGGGGTACAACTGGTGCCAACCCCCGCGACACCTGCACTGCTGGGCAGGTCAGAGGGTGCCACTGGGAGGGGGAACCTCCAAAATTGGGTGGCCCAGCACTCAGAGCAGCAAGAGAAGTTGCAGTCCTGGGCTGATCCTGCTTGGACCCAGCATTTGTGGGACCCCAAATCCCTGCCCCGCAGTGGGAGCCCTGGTTTGCAGGGACAGCAGAGGGGACAGGGGGTCCCTGCCGTGCTGCAGCCGTGGCCGTGCCAGCGGCAGCCCCGTCCCCAGGAGCGGGGCTGGCGCCTTGTCAGAGCCTGTCACGTCCGCCACCCCCGCGCCGCGGTGCCGGTGGCAGGGAACATCTGCTCGGCCGCCCCGCTGCCACGGCAGGGACAGGGACAGGGACAGGGGCAGGGGCAGCCGCCGGGATCCCCGGCCAGCGCCGCCGGGGCGGCTCCGCGCCGTGACACTGATGCGGGGTGACGGGGCGGCGGGGCGGACGGATGGGATCGGACAGACAGACGGGCAAGTGAGCGCCGCTGCCCACGCCACGGCCCAGCCACGCCGCGGGTCACCGGTGCCCGACGCTCACCCGCTCATGACACGTCCCTGGGGACACCGACAGCGCTGCCACCGCCGCTCAGCTCCTGGGTATGCGCGGGACACATCCTGCACCCCTCCTCCTGTGTCCCTTTTCTTTTCCCACGCCTTGTTCCCCATCCTCGTGCTGGTGACCCGCGCCGGGAGGGCATCGGGGACATTTATACCCAGGAAGGGACAATGCTGGGCGGGGGGCCCACCGCTGCCGAGCAGGGCCGAGGTGATGCCACCAGTGTCACCTACACACTGTACACTGCCTTGCCAGCCCCAGGACTCGGTTTCTCGGCAGGGCAAGAACCCCTCGACCCTTTCGCCCTGCCCGGGGGGTCGCGGCTCTCCATCTCTGCTGCACCGGGACCCCCGGGACCCCTCGCCGGCGGGCGGGGGACGCGCCCCGGGGCCCGGGCTGCGAGAACCGGGGCCGGGGCCGGTGGCCGGGACGATGCTGCCACCTGGTGCCACGGCACGGCGGCGGCGGCAGGACCGGCACCGGGGTCAGGGGAAATAACCGAGACCGACACCGGGGTCGGGGGAAACATCGGGACCAGCAGCGGGGGTCGAGGGCAGCACTGAGACTGCCCGCGGGGGTCGGAGGAAGTCACCGGGACCGGGGGGTCGGGGGACAGCTCCGGGACAGACAACGGGGGCCGAGAACTTTGTGGGGACTCCCGGGGCAGCCCCCGCCCGCTCCGCCCGGTGGGAACTCCCCTGGTACCAGGAGACCGCGGGATGCTGCCGGTCCCTGTCCCGGCTCCTCCCTGGGGCGGGCCCCGACGCCGACACAGACGGCACCGGTACCGGGAACGGCCGGAGACAGACGGGCGGGCTCGCCGCGACGGGAGGCGAGGCCGAGAGGGGCGGGAAGAATCGGCCCCGGTCCCGGTCCCTCTCCTGATCCTGGTTCGGTCCTGGTCCCTCTCCCTCTCCTGATCCTGGTCCGGTCCCGGTCCCTCTCCCTGTCCTGATCCCGATTCCGTTCCAGGTCCGGGCCCAGGCCCCTGTCGCACTGTCGGTGTCGGAGCCTGTCCCTGTCTCGATGCCGGTGCCTGTCCCTGAACCTGTCCCTGTCCCTGCCCCTCTCCATGTCCCTGTTCCCATGCGGG
>VZTB01015534.1:58489-80522 GCA_013397245.1 Thryothorus ludovicianus | reverse complement strand
TTAAAAAAAAAAAAAAAAAAAAGAAAATGAAAAAAAAGAAAAAAAAAGAAAAAAGTTTTTTCTGGGTAAAAAAGTTCAGGAAAAGTAAAAAAAAAACCAAATAACAAAACACAGTATGGTTGTGGAAATCTTCTAAGTCTCATCTCATCTCTTCTTTTTCAAGAAAGTGCAGATCTGTTTGTACTCTAGTAAAGGAACAGAGAAAATGTTTTCAGGAAGAAGAGAGTAACAGGATAACCTCATCTTATTTTCTTGGAAAGCTGGTTAAAAGTGCAGAGGGGACCTGTGCAGCATGGAGTATCTCTTCCAGTAAATTAAACATAAGGTAGTTTAGATTCCAAGAAAACTCCATTAGTTCATCCTCAGATAAAAAAGTTAGATCCTCCTGGTCAGGTCTGCCTCATTGTTAATGTATGCAGCTTTTTACCTTACATTTAATGACCTTGTACTTTGTGAATGAAAGACATACATGGTTGGAAATGTCTCTGACAGCAAGACTGTCACACACTGCGTACTGACAGCCATATTAACAAATTCTTACTCTTCAAAAATGAGGCATCTGTTTCTGAAATGCTTTTGCAAGCAGTCCTTTACTGGTGATGCGGTCAAGAACACCCTGGGAGAGTGTTAAAAGGTTGTTCAATTCTTTGTATAGACCACTGTAAAAGTTTCTCACTGTGGCTGAGTTCCCGTGTCCAAGAATTCTTCTTGGGATTGTTGAATTTGCCAGGGTAGCCCAGCACTCTGGGAGGAAACCACAGTAAGTGATCACAAAGCCAAAGACTGGGAGAAGAATAGAATCATTGAAATACCAAGACCTCCTTCAGCCATGGGAATGAAACCCTCCAGGAGAAAAGTTTTCTTTTCCTATATATTGCCTGTTTATCAAATGTGAGTTTCATCTTTATTGATTAGGTTTCAGAATGCCTTTTAATTGTCTTTCTGTTTTAGTGTATTTAATATATATAAGATTTCCTTGGAACCCGAGAACTAGAGTTTGTTACATACAATAGTTCAGTGTTCCAGAATATTTCATCCATATTCTGGGCAATCAGAGAAGAAATGATCTCATATGTTCACAAATGTTCTCATATGTCTGGGAGGTTTCCCATCACAACCTTATTTTTTGCATCCAAAGTTAAAAATATCGGCCTGGAAAAGAAAAAAATTCTCTACCAAAACTTATCTTTTTCATCTTTTTTTGTTTGTTCATTTACTCTTTCATTCATTCAGAGTCTGCTGTTTGTAGACTCTTTGGAGTCCTTTTGGTTTGCTTTCAATTAAAATGAAAACCTCACTGTCACTTCTTATCCCTTCATTGTACTTTCTCTCAGCTCTGCTTGTTTGTGTGATCAAAATAACAGCAAAAATGGACACTGATAGCAATTCTCTGTGGTTAGAGCAAACAACTATTTGCCTTTAAATATCCATACATATCAATATCCTTGGGATCTCAAGGAAGGAAATTGTGAAATAAAATCTTCAGTCTTCTTTTGCTCATAAAGCAGAACTTGTGGACCAAGTACTCCACTGGTGTAAGTAGACATAGTTGTAGAATTATCTTTGGAATTAAAAATTTTAAAAGTTTCATTTTCTAAATTTAGATGCATTTTCTTGCTGTGATGATTAATGGTTATCATCAACAGAAAATCTATTTCCATGTAAAATGCATGTAGAATGGACCACTCACTTAGTAGGAAATTGCCAATAAGTTAAAATTTTCTGATTTACTCATGGTTCTTAGGAGGGAGAAAAAAAAAAAATAGAAAAAAAACAACACCTGATGAGCAAGCCATTACAAAAGTTGTTACAGGCCATCAGGCCTTTGGATGCTTTAAATCTCTGTGGCCATATATCATAAAGAACACGATTCTTACAAAACAGTCAAGGAAGTTCCTGGTAGGTAAATAACTGCTGCAGTTTTTTTGTACAGCACAAAAACGTGTGGCCTCAATGCCTTTAAATTGCCTCAAAAGTTCTCCTGTGAACCTAAAGAAGATCAAGAAGTGTCTGACATTTTGGAGAATGGAGGGTCAAAGGTAATCCAGTGACATTCTGAAACCTGGCTTTGTTTCTTATATCAGTTGAACAAAATCTGCCTTCTTAGATAAAGACATAAGGATTCATTCCAAGGAAAGGATGAAAGCATGCTTTGTTTAATTTCACCAGACTTCTAAATAGAAAAATCTTAAATTTCCATGTTAAAAATTGACAGTAAGAATGAAATACAACTAAAACCAGTTAAAAGAAGCTTGTAGTCCCTTAAGCATCACTGCAAGCTAAGACTGCATCACTTCAAGTGGCTGTTGCTCTGACTCTTGAAGTGATAATATTTCAGCGTGACTTCACTGAATTTAGGTCCACTGTTGGTTTAAAATGTACAGCAATTTATTTTTAATTTGCATCTCTCAAAGCCTTCTTATTTCTCACAATAAAAACTGGGCTGCAAGAGGCATAGTATGTTTGTTTTAGACTGCTATAATCATTCAGTTTGGCCTTTTATGACCTAGTTTCTCTTGAAAGGCAAGTATCTGATCGTACTGAGTACATTTTATTTACTGAACAAAGCCTTTTCCAAAGGGCTACTCTCAATTGTAGAAGGCGTAGAACTGAAAGATCTTCAGTTGAAAGTTGCTGTGGAAAAGAACATATGTATTTATGAAGAAAAATTGATATAAAACAGGAATAAACAAAGTTTGTCAAGTGTTTTTCTAGCTGTCTACAAAGACTCAAGTATCAGCTAAATGAAGGTTAAGGTGTTAGAGTCAAACACATCATATTAGGAACATGCCAGAGTCCCAATGAATCTTCTGCTTCTGTAGCTGTTCAAAGAAGATTTATTCTGACTTGAAGCTCATATCATAAGCTTGTTTCCATCTGAGGTAAAGCATAACCAACAGATTACCTAATCAAGAATAAAGCTCCCTACAAAAGTTTAAAACTTCAGTGAATCATGAAGTCACTGCTCCATGTGTGTCTGATAACTCAACAGCTGTTATCTTTGCTTCACCAAATAATCATAAAAGACCATTTAGTTTTCTATTGCTTTTAAATTCTGAGCATTTGTTCTGTGAGCAAACCTGTACTAAGCAGGCATTTGAGTGACAGATTTCATCCAAATTCTCTGCCTATTTACAACCCAAGACTGTGCTTGCAGATGCCTGGTTGTCACAAGGGATTTCTGATGAAGGTTTTTCCCGCCTAGAGAGATTTCCTGTTCTAACTTCTTGCTAATGAGTGTGGATTCCAAACATAAAAAGTTATATTGTGATTGTTATCAATTTGATGGAATCTAGGTGAAAGTTAGTGTGACAATCTCAGTCCCCTTTTTGGGAGTCAGGAGCCTGTGTCATAACCCACAGCTGTCCTGCTGCCCAATATGACCCCTTTTTGAAAGACAGCCTCCAGAAAAAGTATTGGAAACAGGGTTTGGTAGAAGAATTTAGTTAGATCATTAATTAAACCATTAATATTTTATCCAACATAGTTAAAAAGTATCCATCTTTCTTTAAATACCCACCTGAAACTGAGAAAACCTGACCACAAACCCTCACTTTTCTCTGTGAGGCTTTTATTTGCCTTTTATCTGTAAGGTTTTAAAAGCATGGAGGAGTAAATTTATCCAAGACTGCAGGTGTTTGAAATATATGCTGAATCACTGTTAGTAATTACAGGAATAGAATAACTAACCTACAATCTCAAGGTAAGCTAGATACATTTTATATTTTCTGATCAGAAATGCAGCTAATGCACTTTGAATTAGTCTATTAAAGCTACTTTGCAAATTCTCCTGATATCACTTCACAGTATTTCCCCTTAAATCTCTATCTTTCTAAAGAACATTTCAATATTGGGTCAGATTATGAATATTAAAGTCTCTCCAAAACCCACGCTAATTTTAAACTACAGGCACTGTGAATTGCAAATGACCTGAGCTGCTTAAGCCTCATAGTGTATGTGACTCATCCAAAGCCTTCCAAAAAATCAGGTCATGAAATTTTCTGCGTTTACAACTCAAGTCCCTGAAATACCAAGTCAGTGTTATGATACTCCATGCTTTCTTTTCAGACATATTTCAAAAATTGAATTTATAGCCTGAGAAAGACCCGTTGCCAGAGCATTGCCCCAGAGACCAGAGACTTCTCGCACCAAGTGCGGTTTCCCAAGTACCACAAGACCTTGTTTCAAGCATAACTCCAGCTCTTCTTCTGTCCTAGGTCACCCCAAAGTGTCATACTATCATTTTTGACTGCAAGACAATGATTTCCAAGAATCCTTTTGCAGGGATTCAGGTTAGATATATCAGACTATGCCAGTGGAAGTCTGCATTTTGTGTAATAAATAATTATTCATGAAGATTGAACTAATCTTCCTGAAATTCATCATTTTGTCATCAGAAGTTAGATAAATTGTCTAGTTGCAGTTACATATGCATGCATACTAAATATATCAACAGAAAGGTTCAAATTTTGATGGAAGATAACAGTTGACCCCAACAAAGATTCTTTTGCAATCCCACCTTTTCCAGTTTTCCTTTTCCTTAATGTAGAAGCCGTCACAATTTTTTTCTTAAGAGTACAATAAAAGATTTTGAAGCTCAAATAAAGATATGAATAATATAGCAATGTAGTAAGAACTGAACTTTTGCAAAAGAGATGTTTTATTACTCAACTGTACAAGATGATTGAGACCAGAGAAAATAAAAAAAACAGGGGACACAGCTTTTTGATTGTTTTTCCCACTCTGCCAGAAAACTATGGACTGACACAGAATAGCTGGTGAAACTTGGGGACAGGCTGTCCAGCCTTTCCTATGAGCCTTTCAAACCCTAAATTTCCTAGAGAGGCCAATTCATCTGCTCTAAAAAACTTTTTATTTAATAGTTTTCTTGCACTCTGGAGTTGCTCACTTTGCTTTATAGCTTGTGAAATTGTTGCAGGGTGGCTTAGGCTGGCAGCCCAAAGGCAGGGAGATAACTTACCAATTACTGTTAGAGGCAAAACATACTCAAATTCAGGGTGTTAACATTATTTTTGGCCAATTAATATAAATATTTAACTATTGATTTAGGTGTTGTGAAATAAAACACCAAAAAAATACAAAAACCCAATGACCATTAAAACACTCTGGAAAAAATATTCTTCTGCCCCTTTTCCTAGACTCATCTTCAGTTTTCCCCACTAGATTCCTCTCCTCCCATCCTGCCATCACAACAGGTAACATTTGGTCCCTTCATAAAGGACATGGTTGGTGCAGGGGAGTGGTTAGTCAGTGCATAGCAATTTCTCTCTATTGCTCTTTCCTCTCTATGATTTTCCAGAGTGGCTTCCCAAGAGCTGCAGGGCACATCTGCTGCATCATGGAACACCTCCTCCTCTGATCTCGGTGTTCCCCCTGCTGTTTCTCACACTTTTCCTACTCTGTATGTGCTATATTTTATGTGCTTTCCCAAATGTCCTTTCTCAGAGGCACGACAAACTTGCTGGTGGTCAGCAGCGGGTTCGCTGTGGAGCTGCCTGGAAAATGTCGGGAATGTCAGTTTCTCTGCTATTTTGCAGAAATTTCCGACATCTCCCAGCGAGAGATGGGAGAAAAGAGCAGAAACTCTTCAGGTCTCGTGTTCAAGGTTTTTTATTTTCTCTTATCTAAAACATTTTCTTTCTGCCCTGCCGAGCTCCCTCCAGCAGGACAGTCAAAGGCCTTCTCCCATCTCAGAGGTGGTTCTTATCTTTTATACTATAAATTACGTACAGATTATTTATTAATTATCTCCAATAACTATTCTCTACATTAGACAGTCAGATTTTACTCTAAACCAATCAGTCATGTCCCCATCACCAAGAAGATGGAGAGGGAAGAAGAAGAAGAAGGAAGAAACCTAAAGCCATGAGGTTCCTCCATCTTGGAAATTCTTACCCCCCTGTACCAAAACTCAAAAACTACTTTTACACCCTCTGACAAACTCATTAATGCTCTATTTAAACTCCTGTGACTTGTAATTCTTCTTTTAAGGTTGGCAATGGTTGCCATGGGCTGAAATCCAACCCACAGGTGTTTTGGGCTGTTTGCCAGGGTCTCTGAGACCCCTGTCCTGGTCCCTTCACCTCCAGGGCAGCCGGAGGTGAATCTTGTGTTCCCACAGAAAAGCCCCGTGTCCTGCAGAGGGCAGCCCCTGCCTTCTTCCACAGAGGCCACCCCTGCAGCCCCTCAAACCTTCTGTGTGTTCCCAATACAAAATAAAACCGACACAGTGAAGATAAATTGAAAAGAAAGCTTTTTTGCTGCTAGAATTGGTGTAAACCTCTTCAGTCTCTTACATTAACTAGCTACAAATTTACTTGAGAAAATGTTTCTTGGTACTTATCGGCCCATGGATGCCCAGTAAGGCTAAATTACTGTCCAAATGAGAGATTCTTGCAACAAACCCTTAAATCTTTTCAATCAAAATGAAAACAGAGAGAAGATGTCTTTTTTATGGTTGGAAATATGCAGTGGATAGTTACCCCTGGAACAGGGCTTCTGCTGGTGGCCTAACATGTAGCACACAGACCTTTTCTCTGGGCTATAAACATTTTGTGTAATCTTTAATTAACCCTTTCTTTGTTTAACCAGCTCAACAAACAAAATGTCCTAAGTCTATTACAATCAGTTGGCCTTTTGCATGGCAGCACCTTTCCTAAGATCTCTATTAACATTTAAATGAAGAAAGGTCAACTGCACACATTATAGCTCAATTGTGTAAAACCAGGCAAATAATGAGGGAAAAAATACAACACTGCAATAAAAGCAAGAGCTAGGAAGGAATGTTAGGCCAACCCACTTCAAGAAAGTTGTAGGAGCAAGGAAAAATATTGCTTCTAAACTCATATGTTTTGTTGAGGTTGTTTTATTAGTTTAATGGCAAATTGTTCTCCTATTTTCTTTTTTCATATGGCTAAAAACCTCTGTGGCTTTTACAAACTAGAATTTGAAATTACTCCAGATTTATGTTGCTCTAATTTGAAGTAGAATTTGACCAATAGATTTTCTAAATAAAATCTAATTACTGACTTCTATAATATTACGTAACAGTTTTCCACTTGGCTGTTAAACTCATGATCATATATTTTCCCTGGCGCAGAAGATTTCCACATTCCTTTTGCTGGATGGACATCTCTGATGAAAAAAAATTCTTCATATCAGTGGTTTTTGTTTTTTTTTTTTTTTTTTTCTTTCTCATAAGTTTTGAGGTATTGTATCTGGACAAAGTTAAAAACAAGATATAGTGCAAATGGAATTTCAGTTTGACTCACTGTTATATTATAGTTACATGACAATGACCTTCCTATACTTATAATAATTTGTGGAAATTTGCTGTAAAAGTCTATATAAACAGATGTCCTTGCTCACTTCTACATGTGTGGTATTTTAATTTTGCCTTTTTATCATGGGTGTACACATGTGTCACTGGGCCACACAGTCCTGGTTTCAGCCAAGGCCGGGCTTGAGAATAGATGGAAATGAACCATTTAAAAACTGTTTAACTCTTTCAAGACTTTCCAATTTAACTGTGTCAGAATATCAAATCATCCTGTACTATAGGGATGTCTAAAAGGAAAGAGAAACATTTTAATTTTATGGAATCAAAGAATGATTTGGGCTGGATGAAACCTTAAAGATCAACCAGTTCCATTCCCACTATGAGCAAGAATACATTGCTCTGGAGCAAGCTGTTCAGAGCTCCAACCTGTTGGGCCTTGAATGTTTCTAGGGAAGGAAGTGCCATCAAAAAGGCCACAGCTGCTCTGAGAAACCTCTGCCATAGCTTCATATTGAAAAATTTCTTCTTAAAAGGTGATTTAATCCTACTCTCTTTCAGTTTGAAGTCATTCGCTCCAATTCTGTTCTTGTGAAAAGTCCGTGTCCATCTCTCTTGTAAACCTTTAGGTACTGAAAGGTAAAGTTTCTGTAAATTCCTTTTGTATCTTCTCTTCTCCAAGCTGAGTAACCCAATCTTTCTCAGCCTGTTGAGATATTGGAGGTGCTCCAGACCACTGATAATCCTCGTGGCCTTTCCCTGGACCCACTCCAACAGGTCCTCATCTCTCAACTTGAATTGGGGTCCCCAGAACTCAATCCCTCATCCTCCAGGCTGTATTTGTGATTGGCATTGCCCTGTCCCAGATGCAGGGCCTACTTTATCTTATTTCCCCAGGTATGTGAGCTTCCATAAGACATACATTTCCTAAATAATTTAGGATTTAATTTAAAAAGAAATCACCTAAATGTTCAAAGGAACCACAACTACTTGGATCACCTAAAATCTTGTCAGGAAAAATCAAATAGACACATATTTTATACTTTCTGGCATAAGCACCTGTTCTGTTTGGGTTCCAAGAGCAAAATGGGAGTTCCAGTGCAATTAGCACAAAATCTGAAAGGAGTCTAGGTATGTGTTGTTGCTAAAAATATAAAAATATTTAATTTAAGTTTAGCAGGAATGTAGGGGCCCTTGGAGATACAGTCCATGTTTTGTACACCTGTGGCAGCTCATGGAAGCCCACCCATGCTCACCCATTGAAGGATTCCTCTCACACATGGCCTCATGTCTCCTCTCTCATCTTCCAGGTTTTCTTTCCTCTTTGCTGGTTCAGGTCAGGGGCAGTTACCACTCTTGTGTTCCTGTCACCTTCTCCTCACAGTTCACTTTTCCACTCGGACACGCAGCCGATTCCTGCTGCCTCAGAGACGTGGTCACTTGTTCAACTGCAGACAAGCTCCAGCTCACTGCTGTTCACAGTGACCTCCTCTGCTGTCCCCCTTTCACCCTCCCTTTCTGTTGCATGGAAAGAGAGACCAGTCCCAAAGGGTAGGTCACAGCATCCTCACATAAGCACTGGAAAAAAATGAGATGGATTGCATTTTAGGAGGTGTTTAATCCCTCCATAAAGAGAAACTTGATGATGGCTAAACTACATACATCACTATCAGGTAGAAAAATTTAACTCAGGTGATCCCACCAAAGGTGTTTATTATCATTAAAGCTGAGAAAATAACTCTTCTAAGAAGATTTCTTTAGAGCTGTTTGCCTAAAGCACAGTGCTCAGTGGTGCTCTGATTCAAGGTTCAGATTCTTAATAGCTTTTGAAATGCTAATAAAGCAATAGGTAGTGGAGGCATTTCTATTTTGAAGAGTGCATTAGCTATCTGAGATTTCCTCAGATACAATTTATTTTAATAAATAAAATTGCTTTTATTGTGCTGCTTATCCTCACAATAGAAAGATAATTTAGCTACTTTTAGACACAATTACATGCAATGCTTTACCAAAGCTTCAATTTGACTCCACATTCATCACTTCAGAGAGGTCAAACTAATGTTTTATTTGTATTCTTTTCTGATTGGTTAAGTATGCCAAAAATCTTGGCCTCAAAATTTGTATTAAAATGAATATTTTTATAAATATTTATGGTTTTTGGGTTCTATTCCAGCTATAGTTAAACAAGAATACTTGACATATTCACAATAAAGCCAGTTTTACTTAATTGCAATAATTGCAATTTACTTAATTGCAATAGCTGTACAAAATTTCAAATTGAAAGTACTTTTCCAGTGGAAAATTGTCCACTTCTGGTTGTTTTCAGGAGAAAATTCATTGAAAAATACCATTTCTCCTATATACCTTAGACAGCCATACCATGTTTTCACCATACTAATGACTAATGGTTTTGTGAATAAATTCCTTTTACTTCCAATCAGTCCCGACTGACTAGTTTGTTTGCAAAAAATCCTCATTGATCTCTAGATAAAAGTGTAAGGGAAATAAATGCAGTAGTGTAGTCTGATGTGGTCACAGGATAAGGAAATTCTTATTTTCCTTTAGTTTCCCTTTTGGTTGCCAACTGACCTTCCTGTTCATCAGCCTCCTACTTTTTCCCACCTTCCTGGTGGACAAGTCTCACTGGGAGATTTTAGCATGATTTCATGATCATCAGGGTAGCAGTAATTAGAAAGTCTGAGATAGTTGTAGAACTGCTTTAAAATTTCTGTGAGAGAAGGCTTTAATTTCCATTTTTTCATTTGCAATAAAGGGACCAGGCAAAACAACCCACAGGGCTTAAGCTATGGGACAAGGAGCAGCCCAAGAAGCTGACATATTCCAAAATCACCCTCTAGATTATCATTGTTCAGCATACTCTGCATTATTTCCTTTGTTCAACAGGGATGAGCATCCTTTCTCAGAGCACCATCTTATAAATCAGGACAACAACCTGACAAATAACTGGACTAGCCAAGTATGTCTTCACTGCAACTCTTTAGATAAATGCTTTAAAAAAATACAGTTTCATTCTGACAGATATGCTTTGTCTGGGTTTTTGGTTTTTTTTGTTTGTTGTTTTTTTCTGGGGGGGATTTTCTCCCCCAAAGCCAGACAAGTTCTATGTGTTTTCATGCTTGTTATTTTAAAGAAGAATGTGAATGACTGTGTGTGTGAAGGTGCATACATGTGTATGTGTGCTCACCATACTAGCTAGTGAAGCTCTACCCAAATAAAACAAAATAATAAGCAGGGGCACAAAACTCTATTCATTTATTTGTCAGCCTGTGTATAAGATGGGGAGGAATTGTCTCTAATGATGCTTCTCTCTTTGTTAGTATTTAAAAGGGCAAAACCATCATGGAGGTCACTTTTGACAAACCTGTTTATTTTCTATTTTCCACAGCATTTACTGAGCATCCTGCTTAGTTAGTGATTTAATTTATTTATTTAGAATTTTATCTGCACTGCCCCCTTCTTTCTTTAGCCTTTTTCCCCTTTTTACTCCTTGAAAACTGTAATAACTAGAATCAAATAAAATGTCAACATTTGCAATTCCAGAGGTTCATTTAAGCAATAAAAATAATAATTAAAAGGGTAAAACCTTAGAGAGATTTCTTCATTTTATATGGTTTGCGAGAGATGATACACATTCAAAAAAACCAGTAAAAGAATTAATTAGAAACAGCTAAAGCTCAACAAGCTATGCAAGTTAATGAAGCAGAGAGGAAAATGTCATCTTTGAGACCCAGAGCTACATTGGCTTGGATAATATATACTCCTGCCTTACTCTCCTAACTAAACCTCTTTTAATCTCTCCTCTAAAAAATCAATGCTAATGACACTGATTTACCAGGAAATGACAGGCAAACAATACCACAGGAGTTGTTCTTGTTTAATGGTAACTTAGTTCTGAAGAAGAATGGCAAGGGTTTTATTTTGAAGTGCTGGTTTGCTAATTGCAAATTACTTTCAACTCAGTTTTGTTTTCTTTTTAGTTTTTCTTTCTGTTTTCTTTTGCAGTTGTTACCAAGTTATAGAAAAAATTTCCTTTATTATCAGCAAGAAATAGTAAATATCTTATAGATTCAGACAAGATTCATTAGACTACTCTCTCCACTAAGTTCTCTTCCTTTTTCTCTTCATCTTTTATTTGTTCTGCTGAATAGTAAATGACCATCAAAAATTACTGCATATAAGCAACACTAACCAACAGGTCTTGTTCTCCAGGAGTAATTTATGTATATTCAAACTTGCAAAAATAATATATGGCATTGGAGGAGGAATTCTTTATTCTAAAAAATGAGTCAGAATTTAACATCAATAAAATAATACAAGACAAAGGAAAATGAACATTTTGTCTGAGTAAGTATTAAAAAATAATGAGAGAAAAGTGTTTATAAAATTTCCTTTTATTTTGGACAATGTTTAACAGTAATGTACTATCAGCTAAGTCTTCCAGTCATATAAATATTCTTCCAAAATATTTTATATACTACTCCCAATACTGTCAGTGTTATGGTGTCTGAACATCTTCCAGTAGTTTTGGGTTAATTTTCAATAACACTTCTGAGCATATGTTCCCAGAGTTCATGGTGAGAATTGTCATGACTTTTCTATTCTTTCTTATTTATTGTTCTTTGGAACATTAAATATTATTCCAAATATTTACTTTTTTTCCTGTAGCAGCCTAAAGAGTGATTAATGCCATTTGTATTTAGATGCTGAAGGTATTTTTAAGGTTTTTCCTTTTTTCACTGAAGATTCCACCTATGCAGAGAAAGCTGATATACCTAGCCATTCATGTCTTAGGTTGAATAAAGTAATAAGTTGGAAAAAAAATACATAAATTATAAGTCTAGACTGGTGTTTTCTAATGGATGTATAAAATTTCTTTACTCAAGTTTTATGCTGTGATCTTAAATCTTTTAGCTATATTATACGTATATATGTTTCTTTAATTTTTATACAGACATACAAAGACATTTTAATATTATTTTCTTGTTATTAATGTATGTGTTGTTGGCATAATTTTGTTCTAACTTGATAAATTATGGATTTTATGACTCTGGATAAGGTAATCTGCTGGGTGACCTGGGCAGTTCAAACTGCTCCTGCAGGCTTTACATGTGTGGAATAAGTGCGGTAGGAGAAAAACCTCCCTGCAAGTGGTCATCTTTTCCAGGAAAAAAAAAGCAACCTGGGTAGAGAAATTCATATACAAACTTCTCTCTTAGGATATATGCCAACATCCTTTAGTGCTATTTCACACAAGCCTGAGACTGATATCACCTCTGGGTCCCCAACCCAAAAAGATCTTGGTCTCAGTTGGGATGGATGCAAAATATGTACAACATTATTTACCTCCTATTTTGCACTGCTGTTAGCAGTAACACATAAATAGATTGAATATTCATTAATATTTTTAAAGTTATCTAAGAACCTTACCTCAAAGGTGCCATATCTTTGCAAAGCTTTATTACTGCTATCACACAGGAGAGCCATGAGGACTAATTAATTAATGTTTGTAGAGTATCTTGCAAATGCAAAGTGCAATGTGAATATGGATCATTATTATTTATTATCCTAAAAGATATAAAGATATATGGGAGAGCCTGAGCTCCTTTTAAGTTGCACTTCTTTTGCATCAAAGTGGGCATAAAACTGCCTTAAGGCACCTGCTGAGCATTCAAAAGCAACAAGGATGATCAAATGTCTAAGCAGCATGATCAGTGAGGAAAGAGCAAAGTTTATGCTAAAGAAAAGACTGATGTGGAAACCCGATAAAAACCTTCAAATACTTTAAATATGCAAACAGAAAGTGCATAATGTCTCTCTATACCCACTAGATATTGGATAGGCACAACAGAATAAAATATATGGAATGAAAAATAAGAATGTCTTTTGGAAAAGGGAGATAGTTTATGCTGCATTTTTTTTCTGCAGTGTTACGACTTCTCTGCAGAAGTTTTGCAAGTATTGTGCTTGTATCTGTCAAGAAAGAGCAATATATTTTCTTCTGCCTTTTAGAAACTTACTGGGCATTACAGAATCATTGACTCAGTATGCCCTGGGTTGAAAGGGACTTTAACAATCACCCAGTTCCACCCTCCTACCATGGGAAGGATACCTTCCATGAGATCATGTTGCTCTGGGCCCCATCCAACTATGCCTTGAACACTTGCAGGGATGGAAGTAGGATCTGTTTCTCCCCCTAGAAAATATTTTGTCATTCGGTGTGTCATCAAGTTCCTGGAATGGCTAAAAAATTGTGTAGGTTTGGTGCTTAGGGACATTGGTGGGCTTGGTAGAGCTAATTGTTGGACTGGATGATTTTAGAGGTCTTTTCCGGCCTCAGTTATTCTATGACTGTATTATTCTATGATCAAAGATGTTCAAATCATGGCCGAGGTGATTTTAGGATGGATTAGCATAGATATACATCTGGTTCCTCTTGTGATTGAGCGCAACATCCTTACCCAATTTCTGATGCAATCTGAGTTCCCAAGCATGCTCTCCATTTTCACATCTGGTCCTATATTTGCTGCTTGAAATATGGAGGAGAAAGTGTTTGATTCCCTCATAAACTGATGCACCTTTTCTTTTTTCTCTCAGTCAGCTCTTTATATATTCAAAGTTAAATTCAGGCTGCAGTCTCAGCTTTGAGGAACAATATGTTGGGTTTTGTTTTTGGTTGTTTGTTTTTTAAATTATAGTCATAGAAAGAAACTTTAAAAAGAATGAAAGAATATTCAAGCTGTAAGAAGTGATTGTTTCAGTCTCCCACAGCTACCAAGAAAACTTGCAGCAAATATTTATGTTTTTTTTCCTTTCCCTGGAATTACTTAGTGAGCCTTAACATGAAGAAGATGTCTTTTCCTGGTTATTCTCAATATCACTTCTCTCTGGGTGATGTCTGTCTCTTTTCCCTCCCCTCTGCCCTTTCACACTGTAATGCTTTATGGAAAACACTGTGTCTACATGCTGTGAATTCAAAAAGATAGTTAAGTTAACAAACAAAACCAGCAGTGCTGCTTTTCCCCATGTTTGTTGCTCAAACATTACTTGGCAAAGTGCTTTAGTGGGATAAAAATGCAAAGACAAGTGAGGAAATGAAAGGAAGCAAACTAACCTTAATAATATCTCCTTTTTTAAAGGTATATACACAAAGGTATATAAATCATTAGTGTATGTATATATAATAAATATAAAAATTATATCCATTTATTTTAATATGATAATAATTTTTTCTGTATGTTTATTGTTATATGAGGACCATACTGGGAAATAACCAGCCCCAGATGGCTGCTTTTAAGTGAGGTAGTGAAAGTGGTCATGAGCTGGCACTGTGCACTTGCATCCTGGAAAATCGGTCATGCCATGGCCAAGGAAGGCCGTGGTTCTTCTCTGCTGTGTTCTTGTGAATCTCCAGCTGGGCTGCTGGGCACAGCTTTGGTGTCCTCAGAACAAGAAAGATGTGGACCTTTTGGAATGAGTTTAGAGGAAGCCAAAAAGATTCAGAGATGGCTGGAGAACGTCTGCTCTGGAGACAGTCTGAGGGAGGTAGGTGCTGTTCAACCTGGAGAAGGCTCTAGAGAGACCTTACAGCCCCTTCATGTGCCTACAAGGCACTTATCAGAAAGTTAGTGATTTTTTAATCTATTCTTATAGTGATAGCACTATGGGAAATGATTTCAAACTGAAAAATGGTAGATATAAATTGTGTATGAGGGAGATGATGATGATAGTGGAGCACTGGAACAGGTCAGCTGTGGAAATCACAGATGACCTTCATGGTCAGGATGGGTGGGATGTTGAACAACCTGATTCAGTGGAAGATGTCCCTCTCCATGGCAGTGGAGTTGGTCTAAAAGCGTCTTTGAAGGTCTCTTCCAACCCAAACCCTTCTATGATTCCAGTTCACAACTGCAAACTTTTCTCAGATTTTTGTCCATTTGTTCATTTTTCCCAAGGGCTCCAGTGTGAAAGACATATCTGTGCCTCTGAGTGGCACAATCTGGATGAAATATTCAAATTGGTGTTACTCTGAATGTGAGAGATCAGCAGAAGTGTAGAGTTTCTGCTGCAGTTTCAAATGCATGGGGAATCAACATTTCTTCCAGGCATATGAGATGTCCAGTCCAAAAAGTAAGAGCAACTCTCATATTTTTTTATGCAGATGATCACCAATATTTCCTCAGTTTACTGAATTATTCTGTGCTCTATTAAACAGCGGAATAGCCATTATTTTGCTACTCACAGGAAATGATTAGAAGAAGAAAAACAACCAAACAAACGTCATACTTGGTACTTTCATTTGCAGATCTGAGGCTTCTTTTATCACAGTGATATGTTTATCTGAAACCTACTATATATTTTTATATACATACTGTGCCCTTGATGGAGGGAAAAGGAATTAATACCCTAAATTCTACAAGTCACCGAAGCCTAAAGGCCCAGATTCTTTAAGATAGCAGATATGCCCAGAGCCTACAGAAATCAGCACATGGTCAGTATAGAAGGTATCTATGTGACCTGACCAAATCTACACAGAGAATTCATGACCAAAGAGGTATGCCAAGCTCCTTTACACAGACACGAAGAGAGAAATGAACTTTTTAATTCACCTTGGATTTTCCAGTCTTCAGGAAAAACTGACTCTGATACTAATAACTGAAAAACCACTGAGGAATAATGGCAGAGATATTGGAAAGGTACACACTTCATAGAGAAATCTGGCTAACAAAGGCAAAATTCTACCTTGACTATTTCTACTGGCTTTAGAGAGTATCCACACTGACCACAGGATGACCTGTAGCTGCGTGCCATTTCCAGAGGAAGCATAAAAGATGATTGCTTGAACAGAAGGGTAAGCTCTCATGAAAGTAAGTTTTCCTGTTTCATTCTCTATCTTGATCAAAAGATTTTAATAACTTTATTTCTTATTAAAGCATCTTTTTCCTTGTTCATGATGAAAGAAGTAAGTTAAACAGGAAAACTCAAGCTTCTTTTTATTCAGTACCTACAGGGTTTTACTTTTTTTTCCTTCTTTCTTTCGTGTCTATGGTTCCTTCAAATTAAGTGGTTCCTTGCAATTAATTTGCTGTGAAAGGTAATCCACATCTCAAACCACTCTTCTGGCAACATCAGCATTTGATACAGTAAATAAATTTTCAGTTATCTTCATATTCTACCAACTATACCAAGTACTGTCCCACCAGGAATCGTGATCAGGTATTAAAGACTCCTGAGAACTAAATGATCCAAGCTCAGAAGCTCTGAATCCCATGATAAATTATACAAAAGGGGCACTTGAATAGATTTGTAACTGATTTTGCTGCACAGAACACCTCCATTTCAATTAGAGGTAACCAAGAGGCATGACACTGAAGAGCAAAACTAATAATTTTGGCTGATGTCAAGAGAGGTTATGGGAGGTGAGGGGATAGAGGCAATGACTTCCATAAAATGTACATTATACAAGTACATCAGTCCTTAGTTTCTATCCTTGAAGTCAAGAAGGACTACTTCTATTTTGTCTCTACCCCTCAGCTGCAGCACCATCCGGAAGAGCAAAGCTCATCCACAGCAGGTTGACATTGGCCTCAGAAATGACAGAATATGAATCATGATCATCTCACTGGCTGCAGATAAAAATTTCCTACCTGATTTCGTGGGCACGGTTTGCCTCCAAACATGTGCAGTTTAGAAATCCCTACAACCAAGACAACCAAAGCCTCAGTGTTTACAAATTTTCCATGAAATTACAGCAAGACTTTTAGCAACAGCCAGGCAGCTCTCTAGATTGCTAGCCCAATTTTGTCTGCTGTGTATCCCAAGTGTTTAAGTACCTCTGACCCCATGTCAATCTCTACCCTGTTTTAGCAGTCTTGGTCAGCTTATCCCTATCAAGCAGTGGAAGTTAGGCTGGCTGCTCCACTTGTATTAACAGCTAAAATTTCTTTTATTTTCTGCTTCATTTTTTTCTTTTTTTTCATCTTGTTCAAGGGAAATGAATAGGCCACACAGATGTGACCTGTGTTACCACCTACAACTGATTAGACTATGCCAGTGTAAATTATTGTTCTGTCCCTCTGTAGATCAATTACAATTTACTTCAGCGGAAATCCTTCCCTCAGAAATCTGACTAATTTTGTGCCAACAGTTTGTGAACCCAGTATATTTACAGGTTCTAAACATGAAGGCCATATTTTTATAGGTACAGTAGAGTTATGTTTCTGTGTTTTATAGGTGTTATTCACCAGAAGGTCAGACCTCAATGTAATTAATAAATTTCTCTGTGAGCTTTTAAAACTTTGGTCTTGGTCTTTGTACATGTGGTTCTTTTGGTGATTGTAGGTTTTGTTTGTTGGGTTTTATTCTTGGTTGTTTTTTTTTTTTTTCTTTTTTGATAAATGCTGCTTATTCAAAACACTTAAAACAACTTTTAGGGTCCTGAAGATCTGAAAACAGTAGCATTTTTCTTTCCTTATAACTAGTTATGAAATAAATTGTCCATTTTTCTTACAGCATCTGTACATATATAAAAACACAAATGTTCTCTAGGAAAATAGTCTTACAGTGAGGAGGGAGTCAGTCTCAGTGACATTTTGTGAGAAAAAGAAATGCAGAGGATTACAGACAATCACTACCCAAAGACATATAGGAAGTTCAGCCCCTAAGAGTTGTATTTTAGTGGTATTTTATGTGACCCTTACTACGAGAGTTCCTGAGAAATTATCTCAGTCTCCCAAATCTGACAGCTAGGCTTCACAGAATACAGTTTAGACCCTGGAGAAATCATGTAAGCTGTGTTTAAATATTAACCAGTCTAAAGAGTGGATCTCTTCTAACCTATAGTGACTCCTTAGGGAGAATCCACATGAGGAGCAAAGGGGGTAAATCGTGGGAAGAAAGTGTTTTTTGGCAGTAGGAAGAGATAAATACCTGGAACACATCAACTCATGGATGACATAACTGAAATTATTGTTTTCATTACTAACATTAATATTGGAATATTGTTTCATAAACAGGGATAAACAGCTGTATTTTTTTAACTTAATTTTACTTATAATTTTGTCTAGAAAGTTGTTGCATGGAGTAACATTTACCTTGCAATTTTGTGATATAGACACCTGCGCAATTATGAGTATATGTGTAAGTTAATGTTTGTGTGTTCCTTATTATAATTAAATTTTAAGGGGTAAGTTTTTCTAAAAGGTGCATATACATTTCAGAGTGCATATCTTTTCCACTCTTCTGCTTTATAAAAATGATGATTTTGCAATAGAATAAAAAAAAAAAAAAGAAAAAAAAACAACAGAAATTATTAACTCAGCCCGATTCTAGTAGCAAAATAACTAAAAAAAACTTTAAAAATTTGGAAATGTGTTTTAATACATTCAATTCCCTGTAGTTTTCAGGATACTCTGAATAGCCCTTGCTGTCAATAACGATAACATGGGTTCATCTAAGTCAAAAAAGCTAATATAGTCATTATTAGTTCACTATATTATGTTTAAAAACACTCTCTGAGAATAAGTACTGTCACAACGGGTAAAATAAAATCATTCATCAAGTTAATAACCCTATCAGAAATAATGTGTAATCTGTAACTTAAGCAGGTGGGCAAATCTAAGATCAGATAGACAGATATGCAAATCCAGTTCTCAGTCTTGGACTACCTTCCTTTGATATCTTAAATTTATCATTCACTGTCTCACTTAAGAATACCTAGATTTTGGAGAAGATAACCTGGTCTGTTGGTGAAACATTGCCCATGAACAGACTGTCTAGTCATGTATTTTGGGGCAGCTGATTAAACCCCCAAATACTTCAGTATATGGCTATAATGCATAAATGGTCCCATTGAAACCAACATCTGAGTGCCTTTTGGAATTAGAAACTTATGGAACATTTTAAATTAGGGGGAAAAAAACCTCTTTGAAATCCTCCCTTCTCTTCATTTCAGAATCTTCCCCAATGAACCAAATGTTTTGCTTATCTGAACTCTGGCTTGTAAAGTAAACTGATGTCTCAGTTTCAATGCATTTGACCTTGATGACAACTTTGATGCTAAACTTTGCAAAGCTAAATGGGCTCCTGTGACTGTGCTGTTAAACCTTGCATAAATTGCACAGAGCACATAGCAAAAATAAAAATAATTTAAAACATAATATATTTAAAAAAAGAAAATAAAAAGAAAAAGCCATAAGTTGATGGCATGTTTTCCTGAATTTGGGCCATATTCAAGCACAGATCACTGCCACATGCCACTGTGCCATCCAGTCCCCTACTCACACAACTACTGCAAATGGTATCATTTTGCAACTAATTTACTCGCTTAGTTTTGGCCATTAGTCATTCCCAATATCCTCAATCTGCAGGTAATTTTCCACATTATTAGTTACCCACCTGTCTTATTAAACTGGACTTTCTGAAACCCTGTGTGTCTACATTTTCTGCACCTTTAGATCAAGCAAATAATTGCCTGTACCTGGATGGAAGGATTTAATAGGAAGATTATAGTTGATTCCAAAAGTTAATAACTATAACATCTGGTTTCTCTTTTTAACATTTAAATGATAAATTCAGTGTTCAAGAAGAAAGGTGAAAAAAGTGAGAACACAGAAGAATGAAATGTTCTTATAATTTGCAGGACAAGTTAAATTTAGATGGGCAGAAGGTAGGTTTTACTCTTTCCTCCTTAATGTTCCACTATCTTGACCCAAAGGGACCAATCTTTATCACATTAATAGAGGGAATTTCTCAATACGGAGACAAGACTTGGCTCCTTTTTCACTAAGATTGCCAAGTGAGCTGCATTATGCAAAATCTTGGTTATCTTCTGCTGCTCTTTATGATAGACTATGGCTGTTCTGAGATGCCTCAACTCATTTCCATTCAGACCCTTATAAAACCATCTGCATGGGAAGAGTTTTAAATATTGCTGGGGAAAACTGGGAACATTATTTTCCCCAATCAGTTCTGAAGAGATGAGGAGAAAGTGAGAAAGTGAGAACGAAGAAGGGACAAGAATCTGGCATCTTGCTGTCTGGACCTGAGATGATCGGAGTTGCATTGGCAGCTGTCCACAGGCACAAGTGCTAAACCTACTTTGCATATAAATTGACACACTTAAAAAAAGATGCACACATCTTTAGCAGATGCATTTTCCTTGGTAGGCAAATAAAAACATGCTTGTTGCCTAAGTTCACCTGCAATGAAAACAAAATGCCCAAGAGCTATTCAAAAGGAATAACAGACTTGAGCTCCAGCCTGCATGACTCATTAGTCTTTATGGATTCCACATCCAAATCTAAGTGTCAAAGACCTGGTAGCCACCCAGGGGAGAAGGTAGTTTCAAAAAGAGATGAGAATCATAGGCACATAGTAGGTAATGTAATTAACCTGCCCAGGTGAAACTTTCCTTGGGGAAACATTTACTCCTCAAGTCTTCAAGATTTGCTCAATATGGTAGTAGCAGAAATGAAAGGAGCTATCCTAGTCCTGTTGCTTCATCTAGGGTTAAAAATAGTATCTCCTTCTTTTAAGATTTTTTTTTTTTACAAAATACACAGATTCACCAAATTCAATTTGAAACAACTTGGATCTTCAGTAAACTCTGTTATGGAAGAAAGATGTTCTTTCCTTGAGTCTTTTCTTCCTTTCTGAAAGTTGGGATTGAGAGGTCTCCCTTACAGAGATTTGAGCACAGAAATTAATCCACATTTTTCTATGTGGATTGTGCTTCCCCCTTAAGTGATTTATTTATGGCAGAAGAAACTTCTTGAATTCCATGCCAGCTGGAGGACGTGAAACCAAACCTCCTCTTTCATCCACCCTACACTCAGAAGTTTCTTCATACACTGACAAAGAACATATAAACAGAGATGGGTGCTTCTGACACCAACAATGCTGTTTTAATATATAAGATGTGTGACCATCTTCTGGACTAACTGAAATCTATGACAGAAAACCTGTCCTCTTCATCATTGTGGATTTACCAATAGCTGTTTTTACTCAGGGAATTATGTCAAGCCATTCCCTGCACATTCAGTGCATTATTGATTGCAAAACAGCTATTTTGGATTTAAAGAACTGAAAATATAATTTCAGTACACTGGCATTGCATCTCCTGCTGTATCAATGAAGTGTTTTCTGTGCTGATTTTGGCTCCCTTCTTAATTCTTACCTTATTCCACAAAATATCCAAACAAGTCTATCCTACAATGCTATTATGACACTATATGAAATCCTGTTGTCATTCTAACCAACAGTACAAGTCATATTCAGACAGTTTCAGCTAAAGCTGGTATCTTTAAAAACATGTCCAGAACATAGGAACCTGGATTTATACACTTCTGCCAGAAGTTCAAGTATTTTGCTCCTTATAGAAACTGAAATTTGCTAGCTGTAAAATGGACATAAAGCTAATTAACTGCTTCATGAGTGTTCAGTTAGTACTATTTATATTTATACTTTTTTTGAAGAAGGAAAAAAAAAAAATCATATTGTCATTTAAACTTGTATTTATATTTACATGGTACTCTAAGCTCCTTAATTAATGAATCTATAAATTTCCATGTTTGCTTTTCTCCCTCCCTACCATCTGTCCTCCCCTTGTAAATCACTTTTTTCTTTCTAGGTAAAGTCCATGTGTAATTTTCTGTAATCAAAGTAACCCTTAAACAGATACCTCTCTTTTTCTTTCTTTCTTTCTTTCTTTCTTTCTTT
>VZTB01015534.1:37007-51508 GCA_013397245.1 Thryothorus ludovicianus | reverse complement strand
AAAAAAAAAAAAAAAAAAAAAACGCTTCATGGGTTTTTTTGGTGGCTTAGAAAATCCATGAGTATAAAAGGTCCTTTTCCTCCCATTTGTGTGTGATCTTCCTACTTCTCAGTGACACAAAGCAGTCATGAAGCACCAAATATTATCAGAAGGGGAGGTACTGGAAAACCTTTCACATCAGCCATGCCAGACAAGCAAGTGTGGAGAAACCAAGAAACACTAATTTGGAGTTCTGATGTTTAAATGCTGTTCCATTCCTGACCAAAGGACTGTAACTGTCACTGAATGACAGTCACAACAGAGATACAGTACATAAATCAAAATTCAAAGGGTTTCTGAGTACTCACATGTGTGACATCCCTGCTAGAGGTGACTACTCTACATGGAGAGTGATGGTAGCACCTGGTTGTCTGAGGACAGTGGAAAGGAAACAGCCTTTCATTAGGCCAAGATTTGCAGGACTTAAGTGCTGATTTTCAGAGCATGACTATAATTCAGCTTCAAATAATGTGATAAGACAGGCAAAGGCAGAAAACTCTGCTAAACTCTCTGACAAGGGAACAGAAAATCCTCCACAGTTACAGAGACTCTAAGGACTTCTTCTCTCATTTGTAATTTACTTCTTCCCTATAAACCCTGTCTGACCTTGTCTGTACAGTATTGTCCAGACCTTTCATTTGTCATATGGTATATAGCTTGCTAGTATAGCTTGTGTCTCAATGTCACTGAGTGTCTGGGACTTGGAATTTTTTCACTGTTTTTTTTTTTCCTCCACTTTATGACTTCAATGGCTAAAGGAAAAGCAGCAAGAGTGTAGATGTCAAAAAGTGCCTGCATGTCTTTGGAAGAGAATTAAAGTTTGGAAAGCACAGTTAAAATTTCTCGACCAAAGTAATAAAGAAATTTAAGGTCAAGTGGATAAAAAGCTTTTCCCCGCTTTTCTCGAGATCAGATGCAAATTATTTTTTGTTACAATTTAGTTTAGAGGCAAATTAATCACAGAAAAGAATAGTTTGGATTATTTTATGTTGTGGTTGTTCATTTTGTCTTGTTTTTAATTACAGAGACTGAGAACACTGAGAGTGTCAAGTTTGTTTCATTTTGTTTTGTTTGCTTTTAAAGTGACTAAATGCAACTGAAGACTCAAGAATTTAAATATGAATTCAAAACTAGAAAAATATCTGCAAGGAAAACTGATGTAAAATACACTGGATTTGGATTGTGCAGATTGTTTTGTGCTGAGAACCAAATTCATTCCCTGTAACATTGTCATCTCAGTGAGGTATCATAATTTAGCTGTGCTGTAGTGTCAAGTTCACCTACTCTACCAAGGCCCAGTATAGAACATTTCTTAACCATGAACTAAGAAATCTGAAGTTTTCTGAGTTTTCTGTTAAAACCACAGAAACTCATTGCACAACTTTTTTTTTTTTTTTTCCTGTCCTTGAACTTCTGAATCAGAAATTCTTTTACTAGGACAATACTGAACTTGTTACTGCTAAAGAATATATTTTAAATGTATATTTGTTCATGCATATCCATGTTTATTTCTGGTGTGGATACATATGGATGTACAGCATGTAAGATATTGTGTATATGGATTTCTGCTATATGTCATCTGAACTGATGTTGTGATGAGAATCTACCAGAAATTATGTTTGTTGCAGTGACCAATTTTTCAAATTAAAATACATCTATGTGAAACATTCTGCCTTTCAGAATCCATTCTTTCTGGGAATGGAATGAAATGATCTTAACATTTGTTAAAGAGTAATATTTTCTGAAGGTAGAGTAAGCTTATGCTAATAGTCAATTTTAAATTTGTGAGGTTTTCTTCTTGGAGCTGGAGTTATTAAAAAATTAAGAAAACCCAAAATCGATGAAATTCCTCACCTAACTGCACAAGAAAGAATCAGGAGGGTAAAACTGAGGATGCACATGAATTGAGTTAGAGGCTTTTTGACAGGTAAAACAAAAGCTGTGCATGTTAGCAAAGCAAAACAAGGAATCAATTCACTATTTCCATGGGCAGGGAGGTGTTCAGCCATCTCCAGTAGAGCAGGACCCCGTCATATGGGATGATGGCTTGGGATGGCAAATTCCAAGCATGCCCTCCTCTTACTTCTTTCCCCCACTGAGCATGATGTCTGGTCTGGAACATTCCTTTGGTCATTTGGGGTCACCTGTCCTGGCTGTGTCTCCTCCCAGCCTCCCAAGCACCCCCATCCCCTCCCCAGCGTGGCAATAGGAGAAGCAGCAAAGGCCTTGGCTCTGTGTGAGCCCTGCTCAGCAGTAACAAAAACATCTCTGTGTTATCAACCAGCACAAACCAAAAACCCCACACCAGACACTGGGAAGAAAAAATACTTCCACCTCAGGCCAGAATGAGCACAACATGACATCCCAGCCCTAACAAACTTACTTGCCTTATCTGGACAATTCTCTGGCTACAAGTCAGATCTTGAATTCCCCAGGAGGCCATTCTTCTCTGTCTCTTTTCTGTACATATCCTTGAACTGATCAGCCACATCAGCAGCGTTAGGTATGAAATAAGAAGCCTGACCTTTGGAATTGGCTCTCCCGACTGATCAGCTCAGCACTGATGTGCCTAGCACATTTTGACAGCACTGGGAGTTGCATATGGGAATTACACATGTCTAGATGGGAAAATATTTTAGCGAGAGGAAAATTCTATAGAGAGGGGCATGGCAGAGGGAGAATTTCTCTGAACAGAGAGATGCAGTTTAGCTAGTTATTTTCTGGCCATTCTTTCCTGTATAAAATCAGGTTATCTTCAGTATTGAATTGCCTATGCACCCAATGAGATCACAGTCAAGCAAAAGAATGTCCTACAGACATGAAAAAAATTAGGATGTAATATATATTGAGCAGCACCAAAGACCAGAAGATCAGAAATGTCAGCAAATGGCCAACTCCCACTGTCCCAGTTCCTTTGAAGGAAGGAACCAAGACTGTGTAGAAAATTCTTACTTAAAAGATAGTTTCTTTTTGATAAGGCTTTGCATTTTTTGAAATTATTTAATTGAGTCCTTGGTACCAATTACACTTCCTGAGATGCTCTTTTTCATGTACATTTATGCTTTAATGTACAGAGATATTTCTGTGTTTTGCCATGATTTCTTCCCAGACCAACCAAGGGCCAGAATCCCAGACTGCAGCAGCAAATCTGTGTTTTCCAGAGACTCTGCCATCTTTGACGAGCACAAGTGACAAGCATTTGAGCTTTATAAAAGAATCTGGGACCCCTAGAAAACAAATCGAACACATGTGGGGTCAGAAATTCAGAAACTGTGAGTGGTTATTCTCACTAGCTCCTGTGGACCTCCTTACCGTCTGTAAGTGCTGGGGACCTGACCCCTGCAAATTCATATTCTCTGAATGACCTAAGAGGACAGTTGTCTTTTTAGCTACAGTTGGAAACACTCCAGTATATCTTTCACAAAAGGGAGTCTGCCCAGAGCTCTCAAAATGTGCTTCTCATACACCACTTCATTATTATTATTATTATTATTATTATTATTATTATTATTATTACTACTACTANTTTATTAAGTCCAAAGGAAGCTCACATCTCCAACCACAACCAAAGACTTCCTTGTTACATTACATTTTAAAAACCTTTAAGCCAATAGCATAAAGCAGAAGCGTACAGACAGTTCTTTTAAGCAACCATTAAAAGTACAGTATGCCCATTTAGAAGGATAACTGCTTGTAAGCCTGTGAGCATGATACACAGTACTTCATTTTTAAGCTTATATAATTCTAATATCTTGCTAGATATATTTTTCTGCAGTCCCAAGTCTTGAGGTAGCCAAGCTCTAAATGCTAACTATTGTTTTTCTGTCCTTGCTCTCTGTATCTAAAGTAACTTTTCCTCCTGACAAGCCTTGCAGCTTTAGCTCAATTCAAAATTGTCTTTTCTCTTCTGTTTCTGAAGCCTTTTACTGTTTCTCCAAAATCTGTTATTTTTAATAATTCCCACACTGTGGGAGGCCAACATAAGGTCTGAGAATTGCAATCATATTTTCTCAAGCTTTAAAGGCCCCACATGCCTTTTGTCATGGGTTGCTGTTTTTCTGTTAGAAGCACAGAGCTGCATCCCCTTTTATTATGGACAGCACCTCCTTTCTCTGGATGCTGTCCAGTGGATGCAACACCCCAGGATACATCCACATTCTCTAAGCAGTGTAAAATAATTTTAGGAATACTCAAAATGACAGAAAATGGAAGGAACACTGGGGTCACCACCCAGGCTGGGAGAATGCTGCATCTTTTCTGTCAGCACCCTGTGCCTCACGAGAGCAGTGGGGAGCTGTGTCACCTGGGCAAGACCCAGCACGGGACTGTGCAGCAGCAGGTCCAGCAGAAAGGGTGATAACATGCAAGTCCGTGGAGTATGCTGTGAAATGACATTACCACTGCTTTGATGAGGAAAAGGCTTTTGCTTAAGTAATGACATCAATCTTAAATAGACCTGACAATAATACTTGTCATCGGTGGAGCTTTAATAGCCTTCCATGGGAAGCTGGGATCAGCAGTCTGATGTGAAGTGAATTTCCCAGCTCAGTAGCAGAAACAAGAGCAGAATTAAAGTCCTCTGACATACAGTGCATCTTTCTCTGGGCAATACTGGTGTGTCCCACTCTAAACTGTTGCACTCCTTCACCTTGATCTATGTGTGATCATATCCCTAAAACAAAGAAAAGCCATGTGACAAATGTTTGAGGGAAGAGCCTGTTCAAATGCTTCCAGCACATCCTGGCATGGTTTATTACCATATGTATCCTGTTTCTTAGACAGCTAAGAAGGGCTTTCTCACAGTTAAAGTATGTGACACAGATAAGGCCAGATTAAAATTGAACCTCTGCTACCAATCTCCTTTCTGATACTGGGCATGGCTCTTAATTTATCAGACCTACTAACCATACAGCAGGGAAAGCATCAGGCAGCCCTCGTGAAGAGAGCTATTTATAACACCAGACACAAATAAATTCAGGTTATAAATTAATTTTGTTTCTATGGAACAATGAGATAATTTTAGAAGTGCAAACAGCAGAACTTCTCTTTACTTTTTACAGTCAAAAGAATTCAGTATTGTTCAAAATATCCTGTGTCAAATCAAGCTGGAAATATTAAAAATGATTTTGCTGGACATGGGTAAGAATAGTGTTTATATTTATGTGAAGAAAAGGAACAGTTGCCTGCTGCAATGGACAGGAATCTTCAATCTTTCCTTTTGCCATCTGAAACGTGGCAGCTCTGTTCAAGTCCAGGAGCAAGCACAGGCAAGGATGAACGGAGATAATAGCTACTTTAGCTAGGTTGTTTAAAGATATGGCAAATTCTAAAAAGAAAACTGTAATTACACTGGACTAGGGATCCCTAAACCATGTGTTAAAAAGACGCTGTAGACCTCAAGTTATAATATGTTCTTATCTATGCCAAACTGGCTGCTTTTCCAGCAGTACAAGAGGAGGAACAGAGCTGCAAGGAATTAAAGCTAATTTTGGGTAGCATATAGCTTTTTTGTCTACATCCTCTACGGCTGGTGGTATTAAGCATGAGGAGCCTTCCCACACTGGTGAGAGCAGAATGAGCCCGCAGAGTTATGTGTGTTGTGGTATTGGACTCCACTGTGCCCCCTTCAAAGCCAGAATGAGTTTCATTTGATGGTGTTTCTGAGCCTTTATGAAGGGAAGAAGAATTTTTAAATGTCATGAGACATTTGTGAAAAATAATGGCTGGGGAATGCCCGTTGTCTCTGGGTACAGGTTGTTCTTTGCCTCTTTCTATGTGGACAAGAGAGTTGGGTACTGCTGCCTGTATGTCTCTCTCACTGATAATGAAGGGCCTTCAAAAGCAGCAATGGGTTCCACTATATTCATTCTTCACTTTTATATTCTCCTGACTTTTACAAGTGTTCTTTGAAAAATTGCATTAGGGATTTTACGATATTTAGAGCTTTCAGGGTTCTTCTCTCATCTCTGAGGCTGGGCAGTTTTTTGCACAAACATAAAAATGAGGTGAGAAGGTCACTATTTCCTTCCATGTTCTCTGGAAATAGTTTCCTTCTATGTGTCCTCTTTATTTCCCGCTTCATCACATTGTCCCTTCCACTCTGAAGATTAATCACACTATCAAATACATGTTGATTCTAGGCTTTTTTTCTAGGTTTCAGCTCTATTAGAACCTTAGAAGTCATGTTATAGAAAGGATACTTTCTGTTAGCACATCCCTCTGGAGGTGTGACTTAGGTCTTGCTAATGGATTCTTGTTGTCTGTACCAAGGCTCACATTATTGGCAGGTTAGGGGTCCAAATATCATTCTCAGCAGTTGTTTTTTCACAAAGAAAACCTGGGCATGCACACTGGATAGCAAACCTTATGTCCTCTAACCAAGCTGTGGTCAGGTCATGTAGAAAACTGGGATCCAGAGACACTTCACAATACACCCCGTGAGGTACATCTGGAAAGAGGAACAGAAATTATAGCTAAAATATTAGCAGCAGAGATGATTATAGTTTTTCCATGTTTTAGCATAAAGACCATAAATGTCTATAAAATAACTTTGTTCTTGGAGCTGGGGATTCTAAAGGCACAAATCAGCTAATGACCTGCATGGCACGGTGCACTGCTGGGAGGGATGAGGTGAGGTGAAGCAAAAATGGTCACCACAGATTTGACCATGCCCAGCCTGCAGAAAATGAGAGAGTTTCACTCACGGCACGTGGTGGTGCTCAATCTGCTGTTTCAGCTGCTCCTTCTTCCCCATGGACAAGCAGAGCAATACCAGTGCTTCCCAGCATCTCCTCACCCTGTGCTCCCTTTCCTGGGCACATCTCCTTTCCCCACTGTCATACAGGATGGAAACAGCTTCTCCTCCAGGGCTTCCTGCAAAGCCTTGAGCCAGTGTGACCCTGTTCTCCTGAGTGTTTAATGCATAAATCTTTACTTTTCCCTGAACACCAAATTCAGGGTATTTCCAGGAGAGGCTGTCATTAAAAGCAGCGATTTATCATTGGGACGAGAAAATATGGAGACTACTGAAAATCAGCATCCAGACATGAATCCCCTAAAAATGAAACTGTAGTCATTCAAGCACTGAGAATTCTGAATCATGCAGGAAAAATGAAACTATCTAGGCTAAACTAAAATAAATGGTCAAAATATTACACTACATATTTAAGAAAGCGGGAGAAGGAAGATGACCTCCTGCTGAAAAAATTATACAATTAAATGATTTTTTGCCCCTCTTCATCAACTATTCAAAATTGTTTACCAAATATATGTATTTTCTCCAATAAAACCATGGTGTATGTTAAGCTTGTGAGCAGATGGTTGTAAGTACATAAAATTTAAAATCTGAAATTCAAGATGGTCTGAGCAGATATGTAAATCATATGATATGTTTTTCTGATTGGATGAGCAAACCACATCTCTTAAAACCAGACTTCCATTGCAAATAGCAGCATTTTGTGAAATTCACCTTCTGTTAGTATTTTTTAATAGTTGTCTAAAATTAGCTGTTCCCCAGAACAACCCAGCCAGCAAACTCATTAACTAAAATAACTGCAGAAAACAAACATAGAGTGGGGGCTAACCTAGTCACTGAGATCTTGTATTATAAATTTGAGTAAATATTAGCAGAGCATTTAAAGCAGTTTGTCCAGCTCTATCAAAAGTTCATAGGTGTTACAACTGTGCAGGGAAAATAAAATAAATTTTAAAAACCACACACAAATCTTCTCAAAGTAAGAAAACACAATTGAGAAAAGCATAGCCTCATGAATAACATTGACAAGTCAAATAATGAAATGTACATTCCTTTCACACATGCTCACAAAAACTTTTTCAGCTTTGTGCAAATAACATTGAATAGTTTGATGCGACTATAGAGCTAACTGGATTATTATCTTGAACTTCAGACACTTGCCTGAGAACTTATACCTAGTGTCATCTGACTGAAAAAAAGAAAAACAAATCCAAATTTCTGCCTTTCTGTTCTCCCCTCTCTCCCCCATCAAGCTCTTTCCTACTTTATCCCACTCCTACAATTTAAACACATCAAACTTTGTGTGTAGTTATTGTAGATATATTATAGATTTAGATTTTCATCATAAAATCTAAAATCTGAAATCTATCTTTTAGCACGAGGCCATAGAACTTTCATAAGAAAATTTTATTTTAACGTAAAGCTATGTGGTTAAGGTAAGAACCAGGGTTCAGAATCTGGATTTTTAGGTACTAGCAAATATTTGTGGACTATGATGTTGACAGAATTTCACTGGTTTAGGTGACACAGCACAATTCTCATATGTATTATACTTACCTCTGTGCTTAAAGAAACAAATCCCATTCAGGGTTTTCCAAGGTGTTGTGAAGTAGGAGAATCCAAGATATTGCTGTTTATGGTGACGTTTCTTATGTCAATCCCTACTTTTAGAAACATAGATACAATGTGGAACAAAACACAATAATACTTTCTGGAAGGGGCATTTCTGTTGCTCTAAAAGTGAACTTAGAAATGCTTTGGTGCACATTTGATTCTTTTGAGCCAGTCTCCACATTTCTCTTGGAACTGGTCCCTCGCAGATAAAAACCAAACTAATAAAGCAGCTTCTCTCCAGGCTGGAGAAGAGATAAGAGCTCTCAGGATCAGCCATGAAAGAGGTGTATCAGGTAAACCTAAAATTAGAGCCTCTTATCTTCAAAGACAGCCCTGGAATACAGATGTGTGAGGATTTAGACATCCATCTAAAGTAAAAATGGAAACTAATGAGCAACTTTACATGAATTTCAATTTATGCCAAGGTCTAAAAATGTTACTTAATTTTACTTTGCGTATGTTTTCTTTAAATTAAATCACCCTGTTTCACTCTATCCTTTGACCTTATGTCAGCCAGGTCAGAGTAAAGGTCCTTGTTATTTTGTGACCCCAAACAAGATATTTGATTTCCTTGTTAATCCTTGCTTCACAAGAGGAGTTCAGCTGGCCATAACCATTGTCCTGCTTCTAGGTGAAGAAAGGGCTAATAAACAAGTTGTGCAGTGATAGGAAGCTGTAATAAAAATATTCTTGTTGATGTTTTTTATCATGGTTCTCCTTCTGTAAAGATATCCATCTCCATCCTTCCTTGGGAAGTAATCCGAAAGGTGAATGGTGTAAAAGTTCCCGGGAAAAATAGTGGTAGTAACTGTTAGATAATCATCAGTCAGACATGTTTCCTCGGTTAAAATTCCCAGCCCAAATTCTTACCCTAGTCTTGCAGCTGGAGCAGTCAGTCCCAGGAAGTCTTTGGTTTGTCATGGAAAGGTGGTTGTTTCACAAAACAAAGATATGTTGGACAAAGATAGACTGGCTGCACCTTTAGAAGCAGAAAACCAATCATAAACGTTAAAACAGGGGACCCTAACCATAATTTTTGTACCTAACCACCCACAGAAATGGTATAACTAGTGCTAGTAACTGGACACAAGCCTTCTACTGATGGGGCTAGATCCAATTCCTACCCTTCCGGACTTTTGATTAGCTTGTTAAGAGAGAATGTTGTGTGAATTTGAGCATGGTACCAGATTTTTCCCATTATGGTGTAAGTTTAAATGTGGGATAGCAGCAAAAAGACCTCGAAAGCATGGGTCAGAAATAGAGAACCCAGAACTGCAAACACCACACTGATGGGCCACTACTGATGATTGAAGCAGCTTCAAGAGCTGCAACAGGACAGCATTCACTTAAGGGAAAAAGGACCAACTCAGTGAGGGACAAAAGCGATCCCAGGCAAAAAATAGAAGACATCTACCTGAAACTACCTCTCCCTGCCATCCTTAGGCAGCAAATAGGGAACAGCTGGAGTTGGGCACAGTCTAGAACCAACACTTTACAACGGGATATGTTCTCAGATATGGTAGTGGGGAGCCTTTTAAGAGAACTTGATCCCTTTTACCTGGATATTAGGAACAGCAAGGACTATAGACCTCAGCACAAACCAGTGATATGAGCTCCACGGCACCATGTACTCATACTTAAATTAGGATTGATTGTTAAGCATTAACTGTGTGGAATATGCAATGACAATAATTGTGAATGAGTAGGAATAAACCATTAAAATAATATGTATTGTTAATGAACATCAATGTGGTAGGTAGAGTTCTGTTTTAAACTTTAAATTGATTTGATTGATCAGTGTTCTAAATATTCTCATCACATGAGTCTCCTGCTCCCTGAGGTAAAGCTATGTATATGCACACACATATATTGACATATATATGTGTATATTCAATTGCAACATGTAAATGTCAAAAAAAGAAGTGTTAAACCTATCGTACAAAAATATAAGTGGGAATGATAATCATTCCAAATCATTGAGGAGCTTGTTAAATATCTGTGACTAAACTGCTAGGAATATAAATAATGATCTTTATCTGAGGTAAATTTTTTCATCAGGAGATGCACAGCATAAAGTCTGATCACCAGCAATATTTTTCCATTTTTTTCTATGACAGCATACAGAAACGTTCTGGGTCCTTGCAATTAATTATTTCAGGTTGTGTCAAGCTAGACTGTTAGACGTATTGCTATTGAGTAGTCTTTGTTCAGTACCTTCAATAGATAATAATTGTATTTGTATTACATGTGGCCAGTTTGTCTGATTTCTCTTTCAGGACAAGACCTGAGGTACAAGATCTAATTACACTGGAGAATGGTCAGAATAAAACAAAACATGGTAAGTTTAGTTTGCCACATTCACTGACATGTATTAATTGGTGACAATATAGACAATGACATGTCTATAATGTTCTCTAGAAATCATATATGCTGGAATAAAGTCTTTCATGCCAGGATTGTCTTATGTCCACAATATTTGGGCGTAATAAGTGAATGATGTTTCTAGAATAAAGGCATGATGCCAAAACAGCTGACCAGCTCAGACTGGCTTCTCTTTGCTGGGTAAAAACTGGTTGATGGCGGGCCCAGAGAGTGATGGTGAATGGTGCCACATTCAGCTGACAGTGGGTCACTGTGGTGTCCCCAGGGATCAGTGTTGAGGACAGCCCTTCCTTTTCAGTGATCTGATCAAGGGCACCGTCAAGCAGTTTGCACACCAAGCTGGGTGTGAGTGTGGCTGTGCAGGGCAGGCAGGCTCTGCAGAGGGATCTGCACAGGCTGGATCCATGGGCTGAGGCCAATGGTGTGAGGGGCAGCCAGGCCGAGCGCTGGGTCCTGCCCTTGGCTCAGCCAAGCCCTGCAGCTCCAGGCTGGGGCAGAGGGGCTGGAAAGCTGCTGAGTGGGAAAGGAGCTGGAGGTGCTGGTAACAGCAGCTGGACATGAGCCAGGCTATGCCCAGGTGGCGAAGGAGGCAAATGACATCGTGGCTTGTGTCAGCAATGGTGTGGCCCACAGCACAAGCGCAGTGACTGCGCTTGGCAGTGGTGAGGTCACACCTTGAATCTTGGGTTCAGTTCTGGGCCCCTCAGCACAAGAGAGACATTGAGGGGCAGAAGCATGTCCAGAGAAGGGAATTTAGCTGGGGAAGAGTCTTGAGCACCTAGAGCAGCTGAAGGAGTTGTGGGGGCTCAGCCTGGAGAAAAGGAAGCTCATGAGGGACCTTCTCACTCTCTGCAGCCAGGCAGGTCAGGCTCTGCTCCTGGAGAGCAAGAGGAAATGGCCTCGAGTTACACCACCTGAGATTTGGATCGAATATTATGGTAAATTTCTTCACCAATAGAGTTTTCAACTATCTAAGCAGGCTGTCCAGGCCTGTGGTGGAGTCAGCATTTCTGGAGATATTTAAAAGGCTTTTATATGTGGTGCTTTGGGATTTGGTTCAGTGGTGGACTTAGTTGTGTTAGAAATGCAGTTCATTTCAATGATCTTGGAGATATTTTCTGACCTAAATTATGCTGATTCTGTGTTGAATTAACCACATGGATGTCTGTATGAATTTGCTTTACAAAGAGATCTGCCGAATGTGTTTCATCTGGTTCATTTAAAGAAGAGATGGTCTATTTCTCTGAAACATTTTTCTCCCTCGAAAAGTGTTGCTGAAAGTTCTGGATGTGTTCAGGTCATTTCCTAACAGGCAGATGTGAAGATTATAATGTTTGCAGCAAAATGGATATTTTACCAGTGAGCACTATAACTGGCCAATATTCTAACTGGACAATCATTTGTCTGTGAAACACTGATTTCTTAAAATATAAAGAAACATAAGAGAGCTTCAAAATTAAAATGGTTTTCCTTGTTTTTTAATTTTTTATTTTTAAATTTTTTTTTAATTCCTGCTTGCTTTCAGAAATCTGAAGCAGGAGACCAGGTTTTTGTTTCTCAGTTCACTGAAGCATTCTTGTTGATACAGGGGACAAGGTAGATGATTTACTGTTTAAGAAACTTCCAGCTCCTCAGCTGAGAACAAACTGCCATTTTCTTCTGCTCTCCTTCTGCTGCAACCATTTCTTATGAGTTGTCCATAACATTGCTTGCACTCAGTTGATATCTTCCTTATCACTCCTGGATGGGAGTTCAAATAATTAATTTTCCATGCTGTGGGTACCTTTAGATTCATGGGAGAGAGAGTCAGGTGTTGTGAAACATCAACTCCACAGTAAAGTTAGAGAGTATCTCTGGGCCATATTCTACCATTGCTGATGGATACTGTTTGGATGACATAGTCTTCTGCCCAAAAGTGAATCAGTGATGAAAATGGCCCAGATTTTCTTTGGAATAATAAATGACTCATCCAAGACACTCACATCTGGCCATTCTTTAGAACCTAAGTGTGGGCTGTATGTGTGTGCCGTGGGCTATAGTGCAAAATGTAACCAAAAAGTGTGAATTCCTTCACCATCTGTTGGAACTGGGGTGGAGGGTGGTGTAATCTTCTGTCAATAGGCCAGCTGATAGGAAACCAGCTGGGGCAGTTTCTTTATTTCTTCCATGACCCATCCTCCCTCCAGGGAGAGATCTTCTGCTCATGGGCCATTGAGTCTCACTGATAAAATTACATCATCCCATTGGGAATGGGATCATCATCCCCAGACGGAGGAGCCAAGCATTCCTACCTGGACAAAAACCTGAGACTTGGAACACCAAGTCAGCCTTTTCCACAGGACTCCCAGAGACAGACCAGACCCATCTTTCTCTACTGCACCTCCAGCAGAGGCTGCACCTTTCTCCAGAATCACTGCTCCAACAGAGCCACATCTGCCACTCCAGGAGGGCTGCAGCCACCATTTAATGGGACTGCTACCAATGTCATGACCAACAGGGGGTCAGGTCGTACTCTGACTCTGTCAGTGAGTTTGTTTGTTTTGTAATATTGCATGCTTGTTTTATTTTAGTTCTCCTAAATAAAGAACTGTTATTCCTCCTCCTATACCTTTGCCAGAGAGCCCCNATTCCTATTTCCATATCTTTGCCTGAGAGCCCTTTAAATGCAAAATTATAATAATTTAGAGGGAGGGGATTTACATCCTTCGTTCCAAGGGAGGCTCTGGGCTTCCTTAGCAGACGCCTGTCATTCAAACCAAGACAGTGCCTGGTGACCGACTCTCCAGGATTCATTGTGGGTCCAAACTTTACACTCACTGACACAAATGTTTCTGACTTCAGTACAAGTCTGATAACAAAAGCTTTGCAGGAAAAATTAGACAACTGTGAACTGGATAATTGAAGATTTTGTCTGTGAGCATTTGAGACAAGGAGTGCAAGAATAAAATTTGTCTGGATGTATTGAGTAGACTTGCTGCAGTTTATGCCTAATCATATATTTAGCAACATTTGCAAACAAGATCAGCAATTACACAGCTAAATAAAACCAGCACGTGTCTGGCTATGCCACAGTATATAAGTAAAGAAAAACAATCTAAGATTTTTTTATTCAATTGAAGTGCAGTAAGAAAAAGGATGCAAGAGACGAGTGCTATGAATATCATAGCAGCAAAGTAGTCAGATTATCTGGCTGGTTGATTGATAAAATATTTTTTAATACATTTTATAGTAGCCATACAAATTTTCTGTTAAATGAATTTTAATCTTGACAGGTGCATGATAGTCTTATTTTCCTTGATGTTGAAATAGTGAAAGCAAAATATATTACTGAATCAAATACTTTTTTCTTTTAAGAATCCAGTAGAGAATTCTTTAGTGCAGTAGCCATAAAACCCGAAGATAACTATAGGAGACTGACAAGTGTAGATCATCTACATGAAAACACTGGAAATTATGGAATAATTTTAAAAAGTAGCAATAGAAAGAAGAGCATATCTGTAAGCCCCTCTAGGTGAGATTTACCAGATGACAGGCAGCTCTTCTTTTCGAATACACACATATTCGATGAAAACTTTTGTTAAACTTAAATTAAAAAGATTGACTCCAGTGGGAAACAGATTTGAGTTTGCAAGGTAAAAACCTGCTTCAAATAAACATTCAGACTGTTTTGTCTCTCCCTGTTGAACTTCCTCTCTAGGAGAATGTTCTTTTG
>VZTB01015534.1:13046-34241 GCA_013397245.1 Thryothorus ludovicianus | reverse complement strand
AGGGTTTTCCTCACCATTGGTTAGAATACAAGATCACACTTCTATCTACAGTGATGCATAAACTCAAAGATATCTTCGTTATTACCTTATGGACAATAAAATACTTTATTTTTTTATTTTAGTCTAATCTTGTCTAGTATTCTGTCCATCAGAATTGGTACCCCATACTCAAGTTCCACAAATGGTACCAACCTTTGTTTAAAATCTTTGCAACATGTTGGCTCTTTGGGGTTTTTATTCTCCTCCCACAAGGCATTTTACCTTGTGGGAGGCACTTAAATAATTTTTGACCCCTAGGTCACCTAGGTGGATGTGTGACTTTTAGACACATTAAATATAATGTACTTTCAAAATTTATCACAATTGCAGAGACACTTGGACTTAACAATCTCTGATAATCTTCTGGTAATTCAGTACTTAACTGGCTTCAAAATACTGACTTTATGAACAGGGATTAAAAACCAAACTAAACCAAAAAATCACAACACTCTTTTATCTATTGAAGATGCAATATTACTTTTAGGCTGAAGCTTTGTGAGTTTCTATACTGATGATGAAGAAATAACTCAAATTTAGCAAGAATATGTTGAAGCTTTCATTTCTCACCTAAATTTATCCACATAAGAGCTGCAAATTCAGTCTTATTTAATCATTAATCTGAGCTTCCTCTGTAGACAACAGAGGGAATATAATATGTTCACAGAATCATATATCTCATGTTAAAACAGAGTTATCTTGATGATAATTCACTGATTTCTCTCCACCAAATGAACTCAGAAGGTATCTCAGTGTTTGCTTAAGATGAGGCAAAAATTATTTTAGAAGTTGAAATGCTGTGAATATCATTTCAAGAGAAAGAGTTTAAAAAGTAGAACTAAGAGGGTTGAACACCCCAATGCTTAAATGTTGAAGCAACTTTCTTGGTGATTTGTACTCCTACATCCCCAATCCCTCTGAAAGCCCCACTATTCACATTCAGCTGGGTATTCAAATCTACACATACAGAAGCTAAAGTTAATTGAAATTTAAGAGCTCACTTTAACTGGGATTTAAAGCCATAAGCTTGTGTGACTTCCTTAGATTTTGCTTTTTTTGGTATTGTGAGTGTTTCAGAGAAGCAAGGCAAATACCAGATTTTGGATGCTAGATCATAACTTTGGCCTCCTGGAACTGATCCTGCCTGGAGGCTGGAACAGAGACTAGATGGAGTAAATAAAGTAGATATTTATTAGAAGACCTCAATGGGCACACTTGGGCAGCACTTGGGCACTCCAGCTGGACTACAGCCAAGATGCCCCAAAACGGTCACAAAATGGATGTCTAATCATGAGGTCTCACATTTTTATGAATTCTGGTCCATTAACATATTGGAATTAATTGTCCATTTATAGCTTCAGGTTATGAAGCTCCATCCTTTGTGTTTTTTCCCTTAACCGTTGTTTTTTGTTCTTGGGCCAAAAAGTTGCATCGATTGTCCTTGGTCCCAAGCTAGAAAGAAATTGTTTTGTCTACCCACTCTGTGAAGAGGGCTTAGTAGCACTTAATATGAAACCCAGAACTCCACACTAAAATAGCACAGAATGTGAAAAATATAAAAGTTAAAACTTAAAGCATAAGAATAACCTACCCAGTGCTGCAGAACTGTAGCTGAGACACAGGGCTGGACTTAAAGAGGTTCTTGGTTAATCTGTAGATGCAATCTGCTCTTGTTTGAGAAGCAAAATCAGTAAGACACTCCAAGTCGGAAATACAATTTATTAGGAAAAGGGAAAATAAAACTAAAAGGAAACAAAATACATGCAATAAGGAAAAAGAAATTCACTGACAGAGTCAGAATCCAACCTGACACCCTGTGGGTCAGGGTGTTGGTAGCAGTCCAGTTGCAATGGTGGCTGCAGCCCTCCTGGAGCAGCAGCTGTGGCTCTGTTGGAGCAGTGATCCTGGAGAAAGGTGCAGCCTCTGCTAAAGGTCCAGTGTTGATGGATGGGCCTGTTCTTCCTCTGAGAGTCCAGTGGAAAAGGCTGCCTTGGTCTTCCAAGTCTCAGGTTTTTATCCAGGAAGAGGGGCTCGGTTCTCCCCCCCCAGCTAGAGCATTTCCCAGTGGGATGATGGAAGTTTATCAGTGGGACTCCATGGCCCATGAGCAGAAGACCTATCCCTGGAGGGAGGATGGGCCGTGGAGGAGATAAAGAAACTGCTCTGGATGGTTTCTTATCAGCTGGCTTATCAACAGAAGATCACATCACTACCCCCAATCTCAGTTCTAACAGATGGCAATAGAATAACACACCCCTGATTATAATTTACACTGCAAGCCATGACACAATCATGCTCTGGATTTAGCCAGAGACAAAAATTTTCAAAGATCTTTGATAAAATCCATTTAGACTTGATTCCATTGCTGTTAGTTACCAAAGGACAGGAAAAATGCACAACATTTGAGAGTTCACTCTTGAGTCAGCAGCTTGCAAGTGCAAAGAAAGATTCCAAAAGGTTATTTTCATAAAACAAAGGAAGCGAGTTAAATGTTTTCTGCACATAATTGAAAAATTGTCTCAGCAATAAAAGATACAGAACAGGGGGAGCAATGGCATGTAAACAACCAATCAACTTGAGACCTGCTCTATCTTCATCCAACAATAATACCTGGACTGTTAAATCTCTCTCTTAGGTGCTTTATTTTCTTTTACAGCGTTTCACTGAATTTTTTCTTCTATATCTGGCACTGAAAACATTCTTCTTTTCCTTCTGATAAAATTATGGTGTTTACTGGGTTTCATACTGGTACAGAAAGAAATAAAACAACAATACACCTAAGTGGGAAGGATTTCACACTAGGATATTCATCTGGATCTGTAAATACCAGTTAATAAATACTACAGTATAAACTGAGATGCATGACCAATATTGCAATGGCTTATGTAATAAAGATTAGATAGATAGATAGATAGATAGATAGATAGATAGATAGATAGATAGATAGATAGATAGAAAGACAAATTGAAAGAAAAATACTTCATCCCTGTCACTTCTAAGTTGCACAGTCAGATGCTGAGACACAAAGGGATACCTGAGTTTTCATCAATTTCTCCTTTAGCTTGCAAATAATTGAATTTTTTTGACACAAAGTGTTACTACATTAGCTCCAACTAGTCTGAGAAGATTTAACTCCTCTTGGATAGCTGATGACATGATTTTCAAACATTAAGAACAGTCTTCAGTGTAGTTCATAAACTTAGAAATTGATTTTGAAGTCACTCATCACTTCGGAAATATGAAGACTTCTCAGATTTCCCAAAAAGAACAATGTTGTATCAGCCCAGTTAACTTCCTAAGGACAGTCCAGCAAGGAAGCTGATTTTCTGTGGGCTTCCAGTACTGTCAGGGAAGGAGATATTAATGATGTGATACAGATCGTTCCAAAAGAAATCCCATTTCATGACATTTCTCTCTCTTTAAAATTATTGGCAAAGAATAATAAAAATTATAATATTATTTGCTTTTGTCAGGATTTTTTTATGAATCTAAGGCTATGCAACAGGAGGCAAGTCTCAGAATACAGTAAATATAGGGAACACTTCTGCATGTTAAGAAGTTTGGGATGGATGGAGGAAGGACTCAGTCTAATCCTCTTCCCACTGAAATCAGATATGACCTGCTAAGCACAATCATTAATAAAGGTATGTTTTAATAGGCACATTTGGGAATCCTGGAGTTTCTTATAAACTCTTTTTTCTGAAAAAAGTACTAGTACATTTTAAAAATTCCAGTTTGTTTGGAAAACACAATGTGGATATTTTTCGCTGAAAATTATGAAATCTTTTGAAAAAATCAGAAACCTCCATTACATTCAACCAGGTTTCCTTTTGTGAAAAAATTTGTTTTTCTCATCTAAACTATTTTTGTTTGTTATTTGTTTTTTTGAAAGGAAAACTGTCAGAAAATTTACAAGCAATATTTCTTTCTTCCTTGACAAGTTTTGTTTTGTGCTTGTAATCGATGATCTGACATCTGAAATCAGTGTTATTTTTCCTTCAGATTATTCTTTTGTTCAACTGCAACTCACCAAGCACACACTGCTAAATCTCCTCCTCAAGAACCTGATCCTATCCTGTGTCTGCATTGTTTTCTTTCTTTCTCCCACTCTGAGTCTATGTATCTTTAAAGCCCACTATCTATCTATATAGTTCAGAAAACTATTTGCACATTTGCTTTCCAGATGTTGCTGCCAACAAATTATTCCCCAGTGATTTAAGTTTGAATTTCACCTATTACTGTTTAGCTTATAGGACCTATTCCTGGAACTCAGAAGATTTTCAACTTCAGATTCCGTTCATTCCCTCAGGATCTCAAAACAAAATAGTAAATTTCACTCCAAAATAGACCATAAAAAATTTTGAAATTCAACAAATGGCTTCTAAATAGACAATTAAATAAAATAATCTACTGTTCCATTTTGTCATACTATCTAAAGGGTTGTGGTTCTTAATAGAAGACAGATTTCCTCTAAAAGATCAATCTTATTGTAGAAGCAGCACCATGTCAATTACAGTGGTTTTGATATTAAAATAAAGCATTCCTTAAATGTATCACTACATTAAATATAAAGGTTTTTTTTTCACATGACATTTTTTTATCAATATTCCTAATTTCAGCTATAGAATAAGGATCTCACTTATTCCTGCCTATGTAATTAAATCAAGATTAAACTGAGTGTACCAGAACTCATGAAATTTCTACCTAACCCTGTCTGAAATGAGAACACTGAAAATCGTTTTCCAGGGGCTGCTCAGTCCTTATAGATCTCAGTCTGGCAATGATCTTACTCCATTTCTTTGGTCATCTTCTACCTCTAACATGGAATTTACCTGCATTGAAGTGAGGCAGAAGTGGAAATAGCCATTTGAACTGAATGTACATCTCTCTTTATCTCCTTCTATTCCTGAGTTGCTTTTGCATCACCCAGATGTTTTGGCATTTGGTTTGGGATTTTGGTTGCTTATTTGCATTTTCCTTTAATCAGCAGCATCATATGGACTACTACTGTGTAGTAGATAAGGTAAGACAGAAATAAAGTGCAGCGCTCACATAGTTATTGCTATTTCAGAGATCTATGTGTAAAAATCAATTTTAGTTATTCACAACCTTTTTTCTTCTTTCCTCACTCAATTACCTTATTGACCACTTATTTATAAACTAAAAAAGACACATATTCTCCCTGTCTGTTCCACAGAGGAAACAAAAAATGACCTTATTTAATCCTGATGTTGGTGCAATTCTACCAAGGAAAAATTTGGCTCAAATATTCCTGAGGAAAGTCATTGAATGAATATAGATTTTACTTTGGCTTATTCATCTTACCTCATTTTATTTTTAAAATATATGCTTCCACATAATCTCACCAGATGCAGATGTCTGGTCCTGAGTGTTAAAATTCAAGCAAATTATTATTTAACATATGTGTAATAATATTTAAAACCAATAACATTTAACATAGTTGTATCATTTTGATAAAATAAAGGCTTCACTTCTTATGTGAAGTAAAGATGGAGAAAGTATATATTTAAGTAAGGTACTGGACAATGAAATAAATAAGTAAATTAAACACTTTTAAAAGTTATTTTTCCCAGAAAACAAAAGTGGGTTGGTTTCATAACTGCTAAACACCATTACCTGCTATTGAGTTCCACTGCAGAGAGCGGATTAACAGCTGTTGTCAGAAATTGTTGGTGTAATGGAATTATTTATGGTGTCATCTGTTTAATTCTTATGGGAAATGTTCACACAGTCTGTCAATGAAGTGCATGAATACAGCTGAAGCATGGTTTATTGACTATTCCAAATTATTTCATTTTATGTATGGTAAAACAGGCAAATTTGAAAGTGTATGCCTTATCTGGCTTCCACAAGTTTATCTAATGGATGTTAGAGTGGTTTTGAAATATGGCTTTCCCTTTTTATACCTCTGATCAGACTTCCTTGGTACGACTGCTTGGTTTCCTCAGAAGTTCACATTTAATAAATACAACAGAACAGTTTTATTACAAAGAACACAACCTTGTAAAGATTGATGGAGATTAATTCTAGTCCACTCATTCTCATCTGGTGCTTCAAAAAGCATTTGGGATAAACCCCTTTGTCTCTGTGTGTTCTTATTTTTCATTTCTCTGCAGTTCTGCCATTGTCTCTCTTGGCTGGGGCTAGAAGCAGAATTGCAGAAATGCCACCAGAAAGGCTGTGCTACTGGGGAATAGATGAGGCATGTTGTTTCAGATTTAATTAGAAAAGTTTTGTACAGATTTGCTCTGTAGGCCACATTTCAACATTAAAGTTGAGGGCAGCTGATGCCATCTGCTCCATTTAATGCAAATTCAATGCAGCCCTTCGGCTCTTGGCAACTTACCAACACGGTCCTCAAATTATTTGGGCAAAGTATGACCACCCCTGCTGTACTGAGTGCCCCTGTTTTCTCCCCCCTCCTGCCTAAGCAGTGATGGATTTTTTGTGCTCCTCTAGCTGGCCATATATGATTTCCAGGAAAAAGATAGTTTCTATCAATCAAAAAACAACACTCATCATTAGTCTTCTGGGACACATGCTGCAAACCCTTAGGACCAGCTTTTCAAAGGAAGAGAATATTGTTTCTGATGTGAAGTTGATGGATGTTTCATGTACTGTGTGTGACAATGACACAAGAATTTCCAAGAGCAGAGGATCCTCCCAAACCTGTCTTAGCTGCTTTATGTGATCCAAGCTTTAAAGAACATCTATGCCTCACTTCTTAATGGGTGCCAATACTGAAAAATATAAAGAGATGCCCAGGAGAAAACGTTGTTGTTAGAAAGTAATTATTTGTCATGTTATCTGTCCAATTCAGAAGGGGACTGCCAGGGAGCAGAGGTCTGGCTTTCATGTGACTTAGCAAAGCTCTGTGTAGAGCTATGGAGTAGAAATTACCAACAAAGTAAAAAAAACTGATAATCATTACTACTTTTTTCTAATTTAAACACTATAGAACTTTATATGATCTGTCATAAAAATACTTTTGATCAGAAGAGCAATTTCTAAAGTCCGCTTTAATGAATTGACACATATCAAAAGAAAACCAACAAAAAAAAAAAAAAACAAAANTTTTATTTCACAGAAGGGGCTAGGAGACAAAGGGAGACCCAGGTGATTTTCCTAAGGTCACTTGGGAAATTTATTACAAACTGAGGGAACAGTCTAAGGGAACAGAACTGAGGGAAAATTTCCATGAGTCCCATGCCAACCTAATGCTCAAGCTACTGTGTGTGTTCGTCATGGAAATATTTCATCAAAAACATTATATTTGTTCTGCTATAGATGCAATTTGTCTCAAGAATAATTGCACACTTGATACTTGAGAGAGGAGAAACTGAATGTGTTAAAAAAAAAAAATGCAGAGGGAAGAGGGAGAGGAACAATGTGAGAAGGGTGCAATGATTCTGTTACCTTTGTCACTCCTTTCAATGTGCTGTCATGCCTCAAGATCTGTATTTCCTCATGTTTGTAGAAATCCACTCCAAAGCACTCTGACACAAGCAGGGCTGCACCAGCTACAGTTGCTGAAGGTCTCAGAAAGAGGACAGTGCCAAACTCTTTATTGTGGCAAAAATTAAATGAGGAATATGAATAACAAACCCTAAATTTTTCTATTAATCTCTTTATTCTAGCAAGAATTAAATAAGGAATAAGGAATAAGGATAACAAAAAGCAAATTTATCTATCCATCTCTTTGTCTGTCTGTTAATTCATTTCTTGTTTAATTTGCTTGTTTGCTTGCTGTGAATTGGGACAGGTTGGATATTTGGAAATCATACTCTGTCGGAAGGGTAGAAAACCACTGGTCCAGGATATCAGAAGTGGAATATCTGTTCTTGAAAGTTTTTATCATCCTCCTAGAAAAAGCCATCTATGATCAAATCTAGTGAGGACAACAATCCCACTATGAGAAGAATTTTCATGGAGAGCCTCAGGAGATCTATAGTTTCTATAGTTTTGTAATTCTTTAAGAGATTATTCATGGGGCCTCAGCTTCCATTGGGAATTCCAAATATTATGATAGAACATCTGGAACTGGAAGGTTTAACAAATTAATAGGTTTTTGTGTAACTAAAAATTTTTTAGTTTAGATACCTCTGAAAAAGTCAGTAACAGCTCTGTTTATATTCTATGAACACTAATAGACCCTTCTGAGGCATAATTTATATGAGTTTGAGATATAATTTAGGTTTAAAATGAGAAAAACTTTACAACAGAAGTATCTTTCTATTCTTTGATCAGAGAAAAGTAATAAGAGGAGAAAGTCAAATAAAAACCTCTGCAGTGCAGCTGCCTGCACAGAGTTCGAAGAAAGGGGTTCTTCACTGAAACTGATACCAATTTTTTAGTCATAAAAATTTTTCATTTTGGGAGAACAAAGGTGATTTCTCAGTATACATATTAGTCTTAAGTTAATATACTGGTGCTAGTTTTCTTGATTACATTGAGCTTTGGATGAGGGCCTAATTCAAAATGCTTCTCTTTGGAAAGATCACTGAAGAAACAAGCATCATTAGGGATGATACACTAGGTGAGGGAGATGGGGAATTTAGTTGATTGTTTCAGCTGTGAGGTACCCAGAAATATAGTACGTTATGAGGTTGCTCTTTCTGCTTTGATATATTATGTTTGTCAGTGGTGCCTGCCACACTCAGATAGGCACCTCTTCTTGTTTTGCAAATGTAACTGTCTCAGTAAGGATAATTAAATAAAGCCCCTGAGGTCCCATGTACCACAGTTTCTATTTCTTTCTTTCTGTTTTAGCCCATGAAGTGGAGGGGGGAAGGGTGTCATCTCATTTCTTCCCAGTTTACATTTAGGAGGGTTGTCTCTGCATCCACGAATTGTGCTGTACTCCACTTAAAAGCTCAAATCCAAAACCCTCCAAGGCTGTGGTCATCTTATGGAATAATTAATTTGCCTGGGATACACAAGATGAGTGAAAGGCCTTTGTTTTTGAGAGATCTCTGAAGGCATTTGAACTGACATTACACCCGCTTCCATCAATTCAGTCACTCCTGTTTCTGAAGGGTGAATGTGCAATTTAAAATTGTTTCAGGAGGCAGAGTATGAATTAAACTAATTGAATCAAAGCTTGTAATAAAAGGAATTTAGTTTCTGAAAAGAATTTTCTAAAACAACTTTAACAAATTTCCTCCTGAAACAACTAAAAGAACAATAAGGAATACACAATGTCTGTTACTTTCTTCTATTTTTCAGTTGCTTGTTTAACTATGAATATCTTAAATTGCTGCATTAAAACTAAATTAAAAAAAGAAAAAAAAAATTAGAAAAAAGAAAGTTATGCCCTGGTAAGTCACGTGGGATGATCAGTATGGTAAATTTTTAATAAGAAAATGAAGCATTGAGTGATTTACTGCTAATTCCATGGTGTGAGCTGGAGGAGACTAAAGAACAAAGGTTTGCCGTCCCTTTGGAAATTTGTTTCATCTGCACATCAGCCTACAATTAATGGCCATTTAACTGTTGTTCTCCTGCTGGACATTGGTGGATTGATTCAGTAAATAAAAGTGACAGAGCAGTGTCCCATGGCAGTATAATAGAAACTGGCTGCACCTGTTATTTGCAAATCACTGCTTGCCAGGGCATTGACCTTTTCTAGTCTAGCTAAAACTAATAGGAGAAATTATGGGACTGATTAGTTAAATTTAATTGTAAGAAGTTGTATGGCACAATCTCAGTTTCTTGAAATTCATTGCAAACCACAGTACCTTGTCAATAACACCAACTCCTCCCCTTTTCCCAACTAATCTTTACCTTGTGATAATGAAAAGTTGGTTAGTTTACACTGATCAAAGCAAAAAGAAATTATTACCTACTCTAAGGGCTTGTTGGGAGGGTAAGACTACTTGTTAATGAGTAGAACATAACAAAGTCTGCTCTTTCTCTTTTCTGTGAATAAAGAGGAAGGAAGGATTACGCTGAGAGAAAAGCAAAACAAGACAAAAAAACCTCAAACTCTAACCAAAACCGTAAAAAAATGGTGCAAGCATGTGTTCTCTGCATTCCAATCTATCAAGAAGACAGCTGCCCTCAAGTAACTAAGAATTTACAAATATTTAATGACAGATTTGTCCTCTATTTCAGCTGGCAGAAATAAGAGGAGAGAAATAGGGATAGAGATGGTAGAGGAAGCCAGAGGAGGATGATTTAATTTCTTTATCCTTGCTGCTGTTACTGAAGGTAGCAGAGAAAGTAAACTCCAATGAGTTTTACAGCTGGCCCAGTACTCTCTTTCTTGAAAAGACGTGGATGCAGGGATGGATCCAAAGCTGGTCAAGAACTCAAACAAGTTGGATATTTATACAGGGAATACAACAGGGTTTGCCCAGCTAATGTAGGATGATGATCAGGACAACTGGAACTGCATGGAACTGTTTTCACTGTTGAATTTGTCAGCAGTGCCTGAGGATTTTTAAGAGTGTACCTCCACATTTATTCACTAATACCTTGATTTAAAAAAAAAAAAACCACAACTAAAAACAAAAACAAAACAAAACAAGGAACAAATAAAAAAGAAACAAAAAACCAGAAGACTTTCTTTCCATTCTTGAATTTATAAAATGTAAACCCCAAATTCTTTTTTACCCTAACTAATCCTGGAAGAGAAGAAAAAGACCCTCTTGGGTGACAGGGTATCCTAAGGATATACAGGCACTGTGTTAACTGTTGCCCTGTGGAGCTAAGCTGCAGGAGCAAGGTAAAGAGAGAGAAGCATGCTCATTGATTAAGACTAAGGAAATTGTGACATCTCCAGTGCCAGCATTTGGCTGGCTATGCTCACACTGCTCTCCAAAACCAGGAAAATGCAGGTGCAGGTAGGCTGGTACAGGAGGCCAGCTGAAATGGGTGCAAAGTCTGGCTGGGATGGAAAGCACAGCATGAATCTTCCTATCTCCTGAACCTCCTGGCAGGAAGCAGAGAGAGAACTGAATAAAAATGTGGTTGGACTCATTTGCTGCACAGCTCAAGCCCTCCACAGAAAGCCAGGCAGGTAAACATGAGGCTCACAATCCTAAAATTAATGTGCTGTGTTCAAATGGACCTCGAACAATTTGCTTTCATTCTGTCAGCGTTTGTTTCTCTGAAAATAGAGTGGAAAAGCAAGGGGGGGAAAGGGGAAGAAAATAAGGATGAAAGTAGAGGATTAGTAAAAGCCAAACACAGCAGAGTGTGTCAGGCATCTTGAGAGGTCTCCAAACATCTGTCAGACAGTGCACATCAGACACAGTGAGTGGTGTCACTGGTGTTGAAAACCATGGTAGAATCAGAAGTGGCATGGATGAGGCAAAAATACTTCCCAAGAACAAGAGTAAGCTGTGACTATCAGAACAAAAATAAAAACAAAACAAAAAAATCAAAACAAAAAAAACCACTTAAACCACCTCCCCCCCCAAAAGAACCCCAAAGAAAGACTCAAATAAAAACCCAAATCAATATCAATACAAAAAACAAAAACAAAAACAATATTGTCATGTTTCTGCCCATATATCTTTGGAAAAACCATTGTTTTTGGAGAGCTTGGTCACCTTAACCTCCTTGCTGGGTGTCTGTTATTGTTTAAATGAAGAACAGAAGATACAACTCTCACTTATCTCCCTCTTGGCATCAACTGTGCTCCCATGAAGCAAATGCTATGATGCATATAATCCTAGAAAAAGGAAAATTCTGGAAATTGTGAAGCAATAACTTAGGATACTTCTCAAGCAAGAAAGGGGCCCCTCAGTGTGAGATGGCAATTTTTATAGACATCATTAGGAGAAAATTTTTGGATGGGGAAGGACAGAAAGAGGAGAAGATTTAACTAAAGTCATGCTGCAGGACAGTAGTGGCACCATAAATAAATCCCAGGTCTAAATATTTTGTTCAAGGTGCATCCAGTAAAATAATATTTCCTGGAAAAACTTTTCCACTGTGAATTGGAGTAGATTTCTGTGTGAAGAGTCTGTCAAATTCTGGTCAGTGTCTGAACTTATGGAAAAAGCTGAGGTTTCATATGCTGAAGTTATGCTGGAAATATTGCAATCAACAATGAGATTTTGACTACAAATCCAGACATATCTTGATAACTTGTTTTATTTTCCTCATTCTGTGCCGGTCTGTAACTGCACATCTGCTCAAATATGGGACACTTGGGTTACACAGGAGATTATTCAAAACCACCTCCAAAACACAGGAAAATTATTCTGCTTTTTTTGTGTCCCTCAGCTGCTCCTTTTACTTCTCTTCAAAAAAATTTTTTTCCTCATGTTAGACATGACGCCCCTTGGGTGAGTAAAGGCTGGCGATCTTTAATTAAATTAATCAAAGCCAGGGACAAAATCTGTGGGGAATATTGGGAAAGCCTTTAGGTTAATTAATCAGACACAGAGAAGTAGTTTAGGCAAAACATAGCTTATAACATGAACTGATATGAATAGAAATATTTTCAGTCACTGTTTTTAAAGGGCAGTAAAAAAATGCTTCATTCAATTCTTCATCTCATACAAGGTCATAGATGATTTAACCTAGTAAAGGCAAAATACTTCTAATTTTAGTCCTAGCCTCTGTCCACATTATTCCTCCAGTCCAATTCTTATTTCTTAGTCTTTTTTTTTCTTTTTATCTGTCTTGTAAGTACAAATTTACTACTCATGAAAGAAAGAAAACTCATGAAAGAAACTAATTACTCCTGGAGGAAACCAGGAAAAGTGATAAAAATTGCATCTTCTTTTGTCCCTGTGCAATTACAGAAATTGCACATTTCTGTCATTGTAAATAATCTACTGTGTGCCTCAGGACCCAGAATCAGCTATGGGCGAGTGATTAAGGGCAGAACTTCAGCAGGGGTATTGGTGGTCTCTCTTGACCTTATAAAGAAAAATATATGCCCAGTGAAATCCTCCTGCCTGTATACAAAAAACATCAGATGGGAAGCCTGCAAGACTTTTACAGGATCAGTGAAGGGAACTGACAGATCTCTTTGGGTGGGTTTTGTCTCTCAATATTGTTTCTTAACAGCCTCTTTTACTGCTGTCAATCACTCTTTCACCCCATAATTACTAACAAGCCCTGTTTTCCATCTTAAGATCTTAGAGAAGTGTCCACAAATATCTTGAGTGGAATTTCATTTTTATTTTTTATGTGATCATGTCCATGTCTTGGAGGTTGCAGAAGAACGATGTAGGTTTGGCAAGGTAGTTTAGCACCAGGATGTAGAAGGCTGGTCTCATTTTTGCAGAATTCCTATTTCTCTACTGCAATCTTTTCAGTTTTCTCTCTATATGATGTTATGCACTTTGCATATGGCTCTTTCTTGCCCTTGATTGCTTTTTGCCCACTCATATTCATTCAAATTAGCTTTTTTTACTTCCAGCATATTTATTGCTAGTTGGCATGAATAACCCTTGGGTATAAATTAATTTATATTTGAATACTTTCAATTTCCACTCTAATTCATATGTTTCAGTTAAGCCCCTGATGTCAAAAAGGCACTCTAGGGAAGAATGGCTGGCTTAAGGGATAGGCAATAAACTCCCTTGTCTTTTCCCTGTGGACCACTGGTTCAACTGGGTCTGTAGAGTGTTGGTAGTAGTTGGCAGTCTTTATTCTTCACTGGTTTTATAGACTTAAGTTACACAGGATCCAGTGCTTTCATATCATTATGAAAACTGGGCAAAGAAAGAAAATTTTTTTTCCTTCAAATATATTTAGTCAAATAGAAGTTGAAATGAAAGTTGGTTTGGATTATATTTACATACTTTTTTCTAGTTCTTCCCAGGATATGTTTGGTTTGGGTTATTTTTTATGTTTATGTATTTATATTTATATTTATTGAAAACATATAAAATTTCACTTCATTTTTGATTAATTAAGAACTAGGAGGAACTTTTGCTTATGAATCAGAGCATATAGATGAGAGGCAAACGAACGCCAGTGTAGAGGAAATAAACTATCTGCTGTTCCTATTTTCAGTTTGTTATTAAAAGGAGTCTCAGCTGAGGTCAGGATCCCCTTGTCCAAGGTAGGGTACATGTGCATGGTTAGAGGGAAGGCAGGTTCCAAAAGAGCTTGCTGTCTGCACAATGTGAAGGAACAAAATGTCCCCCAACAGCATTTCCCGTACTTGTGATGGATTTGGAGGGATGTGACAGGAAAGAATTGGATTCAAATCTTCCTAAAGAGCTGTCTGTATCTTTCTGTCAGGTAGGGAAGGGACAGAACTCTTTTCACAGCTCGAAGTGATTTATCTAGGCAAATAATATTCTAAAATCCCTACACCTATTTATTTCCTGTTATTTCAGCCCCCTGTTTTCCCACGGACACAAAGCCTCTGTGATTTGTTCAGTTTTCCCTGCTATTTATAACACTGGGGTCAACCAATTAGACAACAAGCAAGGGAGGGAAAAAAAATAAATAAAAAAAGGGTGGCAGAGGTGACCAATCATATGGCATAAACAGTGAATCAGGATTAGTGGACATTCATAGCCAGCAGCTTGCAAGAAATCCATAGGCTCAGAATTGTTCACACAAACTGCTCAATGAGAAAGTGCAAAGACGCTAATCCATAAAGGTCACATTCCACCCTTGCAGATTCCTCAGACGGAAAAAGGGAAGGAGGGGGGCTAAATTAGTTGCATAAATTATTTGCGATGAATATTCCGAGAAGCTGTGGTTGTGTTTGTTTGTCACTTCCTACCCTAATGTCAATTAGTCAGGGCCAGATGTTAGCACACATTGACAACAAAACTCCCTTCAGATCCTGAGGCAGAAAGTAATGAGTGAAGGTGGCAGATCTATGCTAAAAGGGTCTTTAATAGACTAAGGTCCAGGTTTTCACATGGATTTAGGTATCTAAATCCCTTTGGAGACCTCAGCTGTGGGATTCTGTACACAATTCAGTGAATGCATCAAGGAATTCTGGCAGTTACTTGTTTTTCCTCTCATTTTGCTTCTGGCAGTCTGACTGCTCAGCAAACAAAGAATGGGTTGAAAAGACCCTGAAAATCTAAAATAAAATGAAAAAAAATGCTGGTCAACACTGATGCCAGGAACAGAATTGGTTTAGTGCCATCAACAATGCCTAAAACTGCCTGTAGTTTTGAAGATAGCTTATTTTTTAAAAAATTTGCTGTAAGAAATGATTTTTAAAATTAGAGTTGTATTTCTGTAGTTTCTGTGGAAAGAAAAATTGAAGTAACTTTTTCTATTTAATTTGGGCTTTCTTGTTGCTGTTTTTAGTATTGGTTTTGCTTTAGGACATTAGAGCTCCCCATAAAAAAAATTGGGTTGCTGGCCTGAACCACATCACAAATAGAGGCTCTGTGATCTTGATTTCAGCTTATAGTATTTGTTATGGGGAACATATTACAAGCAGGCATCAGGGAAGATATAGTTCAGTAAGGAATAATTTTTTATATGGAGGAATGAGGGCATTTGGCACTGCAATTCCTGTTCCCATAAGGCACCACAGTACTGTAACCAGATGCAGTTTACTATTGAACTGACTCCAAATGAAACATTCTCATTTAATTTAACACACCAAAATTAAATATTTTGATCTGGGAATCTGGAAGCATTTTGTTTTGACTGAAAATGTCAAAACAAAACATTTCAACATATCTGAGCAGTTTTTATTTTTCAACAAAACTTTTCGTGTGGAGGGAAAAGATATTTTTACGTTTTTTGATATTTTTATTTTCTGTGTTTTTAGGGTTTGGTCTCTTTGTTTGAGTTCAAGATAATTAGGAAACATGGGTATGGAAGTATCTAAAAAGGTTGTCTAATACCTTGTCTTGACTAAGAAAGATTGGTTATTCTAATATCATTCCCAAACAAAGATTATTGAATATATTCTCTAAATCTTCTACAGACAAAGATTTTTAAACTGTCCACCATAATTCTAGTATTAAATCAGTCTCACTGAACTTTTCTCTCTGATTAAATCTTCCAGTTGTAGTTTCACTTCTACTACCTATCATTTTGCTCTTCATTTTACAAGAGCTTTCAGTTTATCTAAACAAGATTGTCTGTGTGAATTTCTTTCTGTAGGTTAAGACACACAAACTCAAATACAGTGTCTTCCTCTGGGCTCTGTGCCACAGTCCCATGATAACCATAGAGGTTTGGTCCAGTTTGGTTGAATAAAGATCCTGATGCCTTTCATGGTGCTATAGAGTAGAACAGGACCCACATGGGACAGGAAGTCACAGTACAGATCCTTTGGGAATTCTCCTCCTTGTGGAACATCAGACAGAAGCAAAGTCATCTACAATATGACTTTATGGATATTGTGGGTGCCACACTGTAAGAACAGTATAAAGCCATTGGAGAGTGTCCAAAGGAAGCCATGGGGATGGTGAAAGGTCTGGAAGTGAAGGCATTTAAGGAGTGACAGATGTCACTTTGTTCAGCCTGGAGAAGACTGAGAAGAAACCTCACTGCAGTTACAGATTGCTTGTGAGGGAGAGGAGGGACAGGCTCTGATATCTGCTCTGTGTGACAGTGACAGGACCCCAGGGATTGGCCTGGAGTTGCACCAGGGGAGGTTCAGGTTGGATATCAGGAAAAGGTTCTGCCCCCAGAGGGTGGCTGGGTGGCAGAAAATGGGAGCAGCACCAAGCTTGAGAGAGTTCAAGAAATATTTGGACAAAGTTCTGACACATGATGGGATTGTTGGGGTATCCACTTGAAGACAAAGAGTTGGACTCAATGATCTCTGTGGCTCTCTTCCGACTCAGAATATTCTATGATTTTATGGTTCTGTGAAAAGCAATAAGTATTTGTCTTTAAGCAACTGAGCTGGCCTTTGCAAACCAGTAAAAGATATCTGCTATCGTTTAAAACTCCAAATAAGCAGGTGAGTATATTTGGTGTTTATATGCTCAGCTTGTATGAAAACACCTATGTGTAGATACCTAGATAAAAGTGTTGTCACCTGCAAATTTAATCTGATCTTCAGGGTCTACTTCCTTCACCGCTATTCTGTTTTCTTCTCTCTAGCATAAGAAATCACTGATTCCTTCAATGGCTGTCAGATTTTTTTTTCCAGACTTTGGTTATGTTCGAATTACTTTGTTTATGTAGTTAGCTTAGTTAGCCCTTTAATTTTTATTATTTTATTTTTATTTTTGGAAGAGTTCTTCTGAATCCCATTCTTGCTTATAATAATCTTCTCCACTAAATTTCAGAGCTGTTGGAGTCTGTCTTAAAATCATTGGTTGCTTTTTATCTTTTTTGTCTTTTCTTCTCTCCTGAGGATTACACATTCATTTCATGGTTACTTTTTCCTAAGTTAATACTTATTTCACTCTCCTGGGTAGCTAGTTTTTAGTTAGAGGATTCCAAGAAGAACTATCTTCTTCATTTTTGTGCCATTTCTTTGAAAAAAGAAAAATGTACTTTATTAAAAATATTAATCGTCATGATAAACTACAAGGTATTTCCAACACGTGTCCCACAGAATATGATGCCAATATAATACAAGCTTTTCATAAAATAAAATTATTAATTTCTTCAATTTATTGTTAAACGTATTTTAAGATGTAAATGGAGGATGATTAAACTTTGTTGAGTTAAATCTCTGATGAATATTTTCACATGAGTATTCATGTCCAATGGCTTGCTACAGCATCAGATTAGATCCATACAACTTTAAATTCTGTCCTTTCATCAGAACTAGCTCTCTCTTGCCAAACAGATTATCTCATTGCTGATGTTAGAGTAGAATTTGATATGTTTTTACTGTGGGGTTCCACCTGTAATGAAATCTTGCAGAAGAACAGTCAGCTCTCTCTGTTGCTAGTATTCTTCTGAGCTAGAATTTTTGGGGATTTTAATTAATTGTCCTATTTTGATACTATGCAATTCACATTCATTCTTTCATTATTTTCTCTCTTCCCTACTAAAATCAAAGACAAATCCTTAAAATGAAGCCCAAGGGGTTAATAACTGCATCACTGACTCCTGACTAAAATCATCTATACATCATTGGCTTTTTTTGGGGATGAGAAATCTTTCATCATATGCAGCCAGAGGATCTTCATATCTCTAAGATTTTGTGGTCCTAATCCTCAAAATAAGGACATTGACAAGTATTTTTAACACATTTCCATTGATATTGCATAAATCCAGAAACATTTATATGCTAATAAAATCAAAATAGATGTGATTAGTGAGTGGAGAGTGTCAAGATGGCTGTCCTTTTGCCATCAACCCATGATAACAGCACTGACGCCACATTAAGGTGCTGCATATTGCATAAACCAGGAAAGGTTATAGGACATGACAGACTTAGATAATAGTAAACCCTGAGAAATCATACCCTGCCTATTACATATTTATTATGCATTACAAATTGTAAATATTTTAAAAATAAAAATACCCAAAGATACAGTGTGGGTAAATTCTTAATGCTTAATGAAATTATTCATGATATACAAAAAGCAACCTAACTCAACAAATAAGATGAAGGTTAATGCATGCGGATGAATATAAAAGAGAACCCAGCCCTGATGCCTAATATGCTGTGTCCTTCCCCTGGTTGATCCCAGAGTGAAATTAATGCAACCTCATTTTCATCATTAAGAGCTATCCCTAGAGCTGAGGTGCAGGAGACCAGATAGGAAGCAAAGAGCAAAATCCAGACACTTTCTTCCCTTTAATTTCTCAGAAGCTTTCACATCTGAGTGATTATAAACATACATATATATCTTGTATTTATCTTTCTAATCTACATCTTTAATTCATACTTTTCCAGTAGTTTGCTTCATCCACTTCTTAACTCTAAAGGTCAGTCACAGGTTAGAAAGGCCTGTGGTATGCAATGTTAGCTGAAAATAATAGGAAGTTCAAAAAGAAGTAAACAGAAGGAACAGGCATAATAGGCCCATAGAGGGTTCCTTTTTCTTTCAAGGATTTCTGATGTTCTTACTTATAATGAACATAGATCACAGTGCATCATGTCTGCAATTTCACTTTCCTTTCATTTGTAGCTGCAAGTCTGCTGGCTGTAGAATGAAAATTATTCTGGAGCCATTTGTGGGTATTATGGGTTCTCTAGCACTTTTGTCAGCCCACAGATGTCAGCCTGTGCCCTGACCAGATAGCAAAAGTCTTATTTACCTTCTGTCCTTTCTTGAATTATTTCAGCTGTTTGCCTGGGTGTTTTACACATCCCCATTCCTTGAGCTAAGGGATGGGATAGCACAGCTAAGTGTTAAACATGATGCCCCCGATACTCTGGAAAAACTGCCAACTGTGTAGTGAAGAAAATGGGAAGGGAAAGTTGCAACATCCTCCTTAGTCTCACAAACTTGAAGGAAAAGCACTGCTCTGGGAACTACAGCTCTCCACTGTTAATCTCTCCCACTTAATGACTACTTCCAGCAACATTCTTCCTCAGTAATGCCTCACAAAGGCTTTTTAGTTCTGCCTCATCACACCTCTGTTTCCTAAATCCCATTATTTGCAACTAGAATCCTGGGCTACAAAGACAGAGGTTTGATCCATGTACTCTCCTGCCTCTTGAGACAGGCTGTTTGGAGTCAGGGGCACTGCTCTCACGCCTGGGATTCAGTGGCAGCTGCCGTGGGCTATCCAGGGCTGCGCAGCTCCACATCTGGAGTGTGAGGCATTTATTGGTCACATCCCACTTCTGGTGCTTTAACTGAGGTGCTCCAGAAGACTTTTCACCTTGAGGCCCCTTCTCAGGACTCTCAGCAGTGAAGGGGTCTCCAGGACACAGTTATTGTGCAGAACTGCCACTTCTCTTCCTTCCCTAACTTAAAGGATGCAAAAGCCACTGGTCTTTAACTGGGATACCTCAGTTTAATCCCTAAACCTGCATAAAGGGTAAAAAGAAGAGACAGAGCACTTTGGGCTCCTGCTCCTGAAGGTACAGTGCTGGCCACCTCTGTATTATATAAGAGATGAAGCCCTGAAAACTTGTTTCTGACATGAAATATTTTCACACATGTAACAGGGATGCACAGTGGTGTTTGCGAATCTTCACAATGATCAATCTATGATTCCAGCCATATATTCCTCAGGTTTAGGCTCATAATATAAATGAAAGAATTCTCCTTGTTTTTTTTTTTTTTCCCTGAACTCTCTTTCAATGACTTTTTAATAAAGAAAAAGACAGATTTTCTAGTGTATCTGTAAAATTAAGAAATCTGAGCGCCTGCATATCCATGAGGGATCTAATGCTATAAGTTAAAATAACTCACAAGGGATGTTTGTCTCTGTGTAATAATTGTGAATACTTTAATTTGTGGCCTGTGCTTATCCCACCTAACCAAATCAAAGGGACACAACTCATCTACTTGAGTCCTGAGCACAGGAAAACAGAGTAAATTGGGACAGGAACAGCAAAGACAACAAAACGAAGGTGATCCTTTTATTGTTATTTATGTTTTTTTGGTTTGTTTCTTTTTGTAAAACCAACTGCCTACAAATTTCTGGGGTAAAAACAGTCCCCCTACTCCTCCTTGGAGGACCCTTCCTGTTCTTCAGGAATAGTCACTGGGACAGAAGAGTATACAGAGTGGCACAGAGCCCTGAGGATTGCACTGGGATATCTCTCAGCTCAAACCTGTCATAAATGCTCCCACAGAACCCCCTTGATATCTCCCTTCCCTTTGGACCTGTGGGTATCTCAGTAACTTGCACCTATATAAAAAGTTGTACAAATGATTCAGAACCTGAAAATGCCTCAGCATTGATCGGGGGGGCGGGGGGGAAGAGGTCCTTATTTGTTATATCTGTTCTCTCCTCTCAAATCAGAAACTTAGTCTTATTTAATTAAGCTGTAAAGGTTTTCCTTGTAAATAATCACTTTATCATAATTTCCTGAAACTATCTAATGGGAGTTGGATGTAAATCAGAACATTTATCATACTTCCTACTGTCGGTGTCATTGCATCCTGAACCTCTGGATCTTTCTGAGTAATTGTTACATCCTTGCCTTCCCTAATTCCTTCCCTCCCTCTCCTTTTTTTCTTTGTTTCTCCCTCCTTACCACCTTGGGTTGGGAAAAGCAGTGATGACATTCTGAAGAGATGTCTCAGTAGTGGAATGTCATTAAAATTAAAAAATACTGTTGGAAAAATGCACAGGGAAAAAAAAAAACAA
>VZTB01015533.1:267816-290428 GCA_013397245.1 Thryothorus ludovicianus | reverse complement strand
AGATATATTTCAATATTTTAAACTATTTCTATTTAACACATCTATCATGACTTAAAATAGATGCTAGTTTTATGACACTTAACTGAAAGAATATTCTCACAGATTATGAAATAAGTTAATGTATACATTAAATCAAAATTATTGTTATAAAGTAGTCCTGCATTTCTTGTGCTAGAGAGTACAAGCCTAAGAATAATCTTCTCACACTTCAGTTGTTGTCATATGAAGAAATAAGAAATGTCTGATACTTCTGATACAGCAAAATCTCCAGCATGATTGGTTCCCTCAGAAATTTATATTCTTGAACCCTCGGGAAAAAAACAATGTTAAAGTGTGTTGCCATTGTCACAACACCAGCTGCCAGCTCTATTCAACTGCAGAGTTCAGGAGTATGAATATCTCCACTCCTCTGGCATACAGCTTGTCTGAGTATAAAATATTGCTGTATCTATTCATTATGCCTCTTGCTCAAATTTTTCATCTGTGCTGATGAAATTCCATGGCACATGTAACTTTCCTCGCCTGAAATGACTGCAAAACAGTAACTGCAAAGTTAGGATCATTTCAGAAATAAATTTTGTAGTTAAAATGAAGAAGCGTGGTTTTTCTAAAAATGTTTTTATATTAGAAAACAGTGACTTGTCAGAATTAAAATTGTTAGTAAAAACAAATTAACATGAAGAATTTTTTATGAACAATAACATCTCTCAGGTTTGCAGCAGAAAATTTTAAAGAAAAAATGTTCAGTCATCCTAGCACATCCTAAAGGCTGAGACTTCAAACTGAACAAAGCCATGACCTTATGTTGCATCTCTTAACTATCCCAGCCAGTACACTATGAGGTCAGGATGCATCTGTCCCTCCTCTGGCAAAATGAATTTTTAATTATTTCTGCAAAATTTAGGTAGGTCTCACATTAGAAAAAGAGAAACCAGTCCATGCCAAACCTGCTGACTCGTACATTCAGGCACCTTGTGAGCTCTTTTTCAAACCAGCAGAGAGACCTTTTCTTACTTAACCCTCCCTTATTCATATCACAGAGAAGTATTACAACTTCTATTTTTCGTTTTTCTTTTTTGGTCTTTAATCTAGGGGCATTCTCATCCTTTTTTTTTTATAAATTTTTAGAAGTTATGTATGTCTCTGAAGTTAGCAGGGACTTGAGGAATTATATTCAAATTCTTCAATGTTGGCATAACCTCTTTTTCCTTTTTAGCTGATCATTGGTGGATTCACAGTTCATTGTTTCTAGAATGTGCATAGCAACTGGGCATAACTCAGTTTCTTGAAGGTAGCAAATATCTCCTTTATCATAAAGTGTATGTCCTAAAGGTCCTATTAGACAATATCTGAGAGGAAGTTTCTTCAAAAGGATATTCCGGCTCAGATGGAATCTGACCTGATAATTTTGAATTTGGATTCCAGAAACATTCCAGAACATCTGGAATCTAAATATAACCCTTCTAACAGACAGAAAGAAAATAGAGAGTTTTGAGAACTACTTCTAAACTTTGCAAAATTAATTCCACAGAACTGTGTGACCCATTCTCTAATATACTGTTGGTATCCAGGAGTGTACAGATCTACCTACAATAAAAGAATTAGACAACACTCTCACCAGGACTCATTTTAGTTTGGAAATAAAATTAGAAGCTGAATTACTTTAGATAGTGTCGTAATTTAATCTCATCTGGCAAATAAGCACCACTTAGCCTCTCACTCACTCCCCTCACAGTGGGATGGGGGAGAGAAGAAATAAAACTCATGGGTTGAGGTAAAGACAATTTAATAATATAGGCTGTGCATACAAGTTCAGCAAAACAAGGAATTTGTTCACTGCTTCCCATGGACAGGCAGATGTTAGCTATCCCTAGGAAAGCAGGGCTCCATCACACATCCCTGTGACTAGGGAAGACACATTCCATCACTCCAAACATCTCCCTTTTCTTCTTCCCCCAGTTTTACAAACCAAACATGATGCCACATGATGTGGGGTATCCCTGTGGAGAGTTGGGGTCAGCTGTCCCTGCCTCACTGAGGATGGCTGAGTATGCACAAGGAGTTGGGAGGAGACATGGCCAAGACATCTGACCCCAAATTTCCCAAGGGATATCCTCACCCTCGTGGAGTGGTGTGAGGAGCAGAAAGGGATTTAACTGTCTGTAAGTACTGCTCACCAGCAACTAAAATGTCTCAGTGTTATCAACATTTTCCAGCATAAATGCAAAACAGAGCCCTATAAAAGCTACTCTGAAGAAAATTAACTCTATCTCAGCCAAAACTAGCACAGATGGAGGGCCTGGGTTCACCATTATTATTGTTGACAAGAAGCAAAATGCCATTATGTGCAAAAGTACATGTAAAGTGAAAAAGAGAGCAAGCATTAATAACAATATGAACAGAAATAAAACAAAATGGTTATTCCCTTCTGTCTGCATTTATCAGTCTGCATTTGGAGCACTCTGTCCAGTTTGAAGACGTTGCAATACAAAGCAGATAAACAGGAGATTGCACTGTGGAGTGTCACCACATTGGTCAGAGTGCTGGAGCACAGGATGTAAGAGAAGACACTAAGGTAGATAGGTTTGTTTAGTTGTAAGAAAAGGCCAAAAATTTTATTGTTGTCTTCAACTACATATTATATATATATGGAGAACAACTCAGACTCCATTTGGAGAAGTATCATGAAATAAATTCCTACTAAATATTAAGAAATAAAAGTCACCATGAGGGCAGCCAAATACTATAGCATATGGCCCAAGGAGATGTCAGAACCTTAATTGTTGGAGATGTTGGAAAGGCAGCAACCCAAGAACCTGGCAAACACTGAAGTTTCCTTGCTTTCAGCCAAGGGTTGGACCAGCTGATATAATGAGTCCCTTTCAACCAAATGATTCTTTTGTTCTGTCACTCATCCTTTTACTGAGGAATGTGTCCTCTTGATGTGTCTCAGAATTCTTGGGACTAGGACCCAACTCCTGCCCTTGAGTCTTTATTTGTGTACTCAGGAAGGCCTGCATCCATATATTTTTCTACCAACATTCACAAACATTTGGCTCAGCTAATAAAAAGCAATATTTTCTCTCTTCGAGAAATGTAGCCCTTATTTCAGTTTGACCCAGTGTAATAACTGCACAGGAAACAATAATCCACAAACAATTAGATTGGTCATTTATCTCTTTCTAATGTATGTTGTTAATCAATAAAAATTACCAACTATGCCATTACCTATAATAACAATGTGCCACTTTAATTACAAGAAACTGATAGTGAACAGGATTCATTTAAAGCTGACAAATTAAGATAGGCATTCACTGTATATGTTTATTCTCATACATTTTATCACAATGAAGGGTTGTCAAAGGAGATAAGTAGACACTGTGTTACTGAAAATATTGAATGATTCAGCAACCCTTGACCATAAAATCTTTTTACAGACTATAATATATTTTTTTAAATCTGCAGAGATATAATATTTGAAAAAATGAAGCAGACAAAGGGCCTTGAAATTGAAATCATTACTGTAATTTCCAAAAATTAAGACAGTATTAAGTTTTTTCTGTTAAAAATAAAATAGTCTTCTTGGGTCTGTCTGTAAAACAGCAATTTTCAAGATCAGTAATTGTCACTGTTGAACCACAAGACATTTCATGTGTGGTCATCAAATAAAAATAAGTTGCTTTTACTCAGATTTTCTGAATTAAACTGATATTACTGTGGTCATCAATCATGTTCTGCAATGACATCTCAAAAAAGCCCCCCAAAAAATAGCTTCTCATAGAAACCATAAGTTTCCTTACCTCAGTAAACGTTCCATACCTAAAGCCATCCTAAAGACAATATCTTTATCCATTTGATTAAAATGGAATAAGAATTCTTTTGCTCCTTTAAAACATTCCATTTAAAAAAATGTGTTTTGGATATGGCTGTGAATAATCTCCCATGCCTTGAATTAGAGAAGAATAAATTAAATAAAATCAAATTTCTATGAAATAGTCACACTTGTGGGAAAGTGCAAAAACCATACGTGAATTCTGCATGGATTTTATTTTGGTAGGCATGTATGGAGAGGGTGTTTCTCTCAAGGTGGATCTCCCCTAGAGACTGGTGAGAAGCAAGGTGTTTATGGCACAGATTGAAACTCAGAATTATAGTGCTTTAAAAAAATTTCCCATTCTGCAGTCTTTATATGGCCATCTAACATGGAGATTGACCTGATGAAATATGCTTTTGAGCATCCAGAATAATGATTTACTTACAAGTAGTTTTTAGTCAATTAATATTTCATAAGAAAGTCAGCTAGGAATAGTGCACTTAATTTTGGCTTAAAACAGTGGATTTTTTTCTGAAACAAATGCCTTACCTCACTTTGTTTCCTGATTTCCTCTTTACAAACAAAATAATGATGTGATTGCAGGACTCAGCATGGCACTTGATAGATTGGAGGTTAAAAGTATGAGTCAAGAAAGCAGAGACTTTGTATGACTGATGTCAGTGATTACTCTTGCCAGACTAATTGGCCAGACCTGTGAATTTCTCAGATTCCTCAGTTCACATCCAGGACTGACTTTTGCAATGCAGGAGCCTTGACCCTGGGAAGCATTCAGTTTTTATTTGAACTGGAGATGAAGAAAGACTTCATTATGCATTCTGATTAAAAGTGTCTGCAAAAGACTTTTCCTTGATCTAACCAAATACTGCGGTGATCAGCATGCCATCTTTTGATATGGAAAGGAAGGTATCTTTGTGCAGAAGGTTAATTAGAATTGAATATTTAGACATTATTCCAAGCAAGATCAGCTAAGAAACTTTCTAGCTGGGAAAGTTCATAGTTTTGGAAAACAGCTAGCAGCAACTGTGGCTCTAATTTGTCTTAGAAATAGAAACATGGGAACAATACATGATATATTGATCTAAAAATAATAAAAAAAACAACTTATGGGCAGAAAAAATGGACATAGGTCACTGCTTTTTGTCTTAGGATATAACATCTTTTAGGATAAGAGCATCTTTGCAAAAGTCAGGTACCAATAACAGGTTTGACTTTTATGAAGAAAGGTTTGGAATAACAAAAGTTTCGCTCACAGAAGTAATATTTGTTTACCATAGTTATGTAAGGAAGTAGTTTTTCAGAGGTTAAAATAAGGCTGAAATAAAGTCAGGAAGTTTACTCCAAAAGAAACAAGTATTCAGATGTCTAAAATATTTATAATGGCACTAATGGTAAATAAAGCACATTTGTTTGCTCCCCTTGCCCCAGAACATCCATTAGTGTGAACTTGAGTGAGCTATCCCATAAAATCCTTAGCATACCAAATAATCCATATGAATACAGAGGTCTGACAGGTAAATAAACGTCATCCGACCTTAAATGCATTTCTTATTCTACTTCCTACAGGTTCATGCCATTGGTATTGATTTTTTTTTTCCAGACAAAGTAATAACCACAGCATAATATCACTCTCCAGTGTACTACCTTCTTCCATTTACAAACCTGAAATATTTTTTCTAGTGGTTTAAATGTTTAGACAAACAAAATTAGTTCATTTTGACAGATGCTTAGTAACACACAATTTTGGATGCACAGGGGTAGCAATAAGGGATTGTTTTATCCATAAAAATCTTCAACCTAGTTCAGTCAGTGGAATTTAAACTCATGCTTTAATACTGGGTTAAACAGAAGTTATTTAGAATGTCTGAGAAAGATAAACTTATTTAAAGTTGTAGAACTGGGTAGCCCATTCTCTATGTACTTCCTATCTTCTAAATCTAGCCAACGTGTCCTCCTGAATGATCACAATTGATATGATTGGAGAAATATCTCAACCTATGACAACCACTTTTTAAAAAATCTTTAAAAGAAGTGGGTTTTTTTAAAGTTTGGAAAAATGTAAAAAATTTATAATATTTTAAATTAATCTTTAAATGGACAGAAATGGCCTATTTAACTTAATGGCCCATTAAAATGTTTTAAATATTTATCTCCCTATAGGGACTAAAATAGTTTTACATTACATCCAACATTAATATACTGCTGGTCATGGGTCTGCATGCAACCATTCCTACTGCAACAAACTTGGTTGGTTAGTTACCTAAGTATCTTTTCCTGCATATTCCTCTTTTTCAATGAACACACAGTTGTATATGTAATAAAGATATATAGAGAATCTGAAGATTTTTCCTCTGCTAAATCCTCTAAAGCAACTGAACTGTAGCCAAATGGGTGTAAGCAAATATACTGTGATCTCCAGCAGCCAGATGCTGCATATAAATATGTCTCAAAGTCCAGAAAGCATAAAGGATGTTGATTTCATGCCATCTTTGAAGGCATACCCTTATGGCAGACAGGCAAAGACCAGCAGCAGGTCTGAATTCCCCACTCTTTCAGGGGTTTAGACTTTCATAGCAAATAGAGCTGTTAATCACTTACAACTTCAACCACTTAACAGTAGATGTTCTGAAAAAAAATAGATCTTTAATTCGTAATCTTGTCAGATGCTCCAAATATTTCAGTTTATGGAATTAGTCTTGTTTACGTAAAGGAAGGCACAAAAGAAAATCATATGCAATTATTGAATCAAAAAATGCATTGACACTAGAGGATATGAATTTGTCTTTTATGGCAGGCATCACCCCAAAGATATTTATCTGTCCTTCTCTTTAATCACTTTACAGTAAAAATAAGTAGCAGAGACCTAGCTTCAGGATCTTGGTTTGGGTTTGTTTGTTTTTTTTTTTAAAGAACATCTGATTCAACATTATCTCGTTAATGTGGAAAATGCCCTGAAGACCTCAAATCCCAGTAGAAGTGCCCTGGAAGCAGACCCACCCGTGTGCCTGCATTGCTGCTGCTAAGCAACAAGAATAAAAAACACAACACAAGTCAATTCTCATTTAAAGAACAGATTCTAATTTCATTCTCGCTTCGGAAAGAGAAAGGAAATTGATACAAAGTGAATAAAAAACCCACAAGATTTTTTTCATACTACTTTTCTGGTAAGAAAGTAAGTTTTTTATTAACAACTTTCCTTAGCAAAAGGGAATAAAGATTTGTTGCTATTATCAGCCACATGGATCAGCAGTTCACATGATGATTAGTACAATGAACTCTAAATCAGTGATCATGTTGAAATATTGCTCTATCTATCTGTTCTTTGCAGAAAAACAAGATTACACCAAAGAGTTTAATATTTCTTTCAAGAAAATCAAAGCTGATGTAGATTTTTAAATGCAAAGAAAAAAAAATAAAAGCAAATGCCCAATATAAAATATAAGAAGATTGTAAATAGCACATCCCTCTTAGGTTGTTTTCTCCCATACTCCATTTATAATATAACACAATAATTTTTGTTTTCTGAGACTCAGTCACAAACTACATCTTAGTGTAAATGTCCCTGCTCTGAAGTAATGCCTGCTTTCCCTTATGACCTTTTTGTCCTGTGAGTTTTTGAAAGCAATTGTCACAGATTCAGTATTTGGAGTTCTATATTCCCCTTGTGTTCTGTCATAAAACAGATCCCTTGTGAAAGAAATGCATACACTATCCTATAGCACTGGCTAGGCACAAAAAGGCTGTGAGAGCTGTTTTGAAGTTAGGCTGCAGGAAAAGATATGTAATGCAATTCTACATTCCTTGAAGAAAAATGCCTGTTTCACCTCATGGTAGGTACCCCTGCAGAGCAGACAGCAAAATAACAAACACCTGTCAATTCTTTGAGTATCAAAAACTAATGGACACCCTGTGGTTTCTGATAAACTCAGACGGATTGCATTCTGTCTGGCAGCATCTACACAAATGGTGTGAAGGAAACTCTTCTGAGATAGATTATTCCAAAATGTTTCGGTATGGAATTGATTTTAGATAAGGTAATTTTAGCAGTGTGCCAGTGGGCTCAGACAACAACTTGCATTTCAGGTTCTCCTTCTGGAGAAGAATATGTAAACCATCATATTAAAGTAGTCCAATCTTTGACAAAAAGACAAAAAAAGCCCAAAAGAAATTTACTTCCAAAACTGGAGGCAAAACCAGTGGTATGCTACACCAGACTCCTTTGCAACTGATGGAACCAGGTCAGATTTTTTTCTTGCCTGATTTCATTGTCAGGAGGACCTAAGAGAGATGTTTAGCCATCATATTCCATTTGGGATTAGAGGAAATACCCTTGAAGCAACTCGTAAACAACACTTAATGAAGAGACTCATCTGGACTGTATCTTACTGGCTTACATAATAAGACTTCCACATGACATTGTCAATGTACACTTGATTTTCTATAGCATGATGCATCTACTTTTTCCTAGCATAAGAGAACACTAGGTCAGTTTGAAGCATATGCTATAATGCACGCAAGCTCCAAAACAAGCATTTTATTGATTTTTAAAGGTCTGTTGTGGTCTTCCTGGTAGATGTTGCCTTTTTTTCAGTATAGCTAATTCATTATCTTATTTACATTTTTCTTATATCCCATTATCACAAGAATCTGAAAACATCTTAAAATTACAGTGTCACTGATCTTATAAACTCCTCTGTATGAGAAATGTCTTCACAACATTTAACAGATGGAAGACTGAGACTCAAATCAGTGGAGATGAAAGGAGTTGAATTCCTGTTAAAAATAGACAAATACTGCCAGAAGGCAAGACCTGGGACAAGAAGACAATCTGTGACAAGATTCACAAAGGATTATATACATGGTGACATTCAACATCCACAGTAAGTGTTAATTATCTGACTAGAGAGGCACCTGGATAACTAATTCCATCAGCATTTTCTCCCAGGGTTTGTTGTTTGATATTCGTGACATTCAGGCCAGGAAAAAAAAAAAAAAATCCTGGCCTGGCAAGATTTTTGTTTCTTTCCAAAGCAGATATCTGAAAATCATTTCATTATCATTGTGGTCCTTCAGTAATATCCTTTTGTCAAGTCACAGTGTGGGTGTTGCACAGGCAGCATATGCAGTTATCAAGGAAATTGTTTTGGTCTGACAAATTCTAAGGAATAAAATATAGAATTTCATGGTCTGAGGTGATTTGAGAGGCTCTTAAATTTTCTAATTGCAAAATGATCTTTTCAATGAGTTATGATAGTGAAGGAAAATATGTTATTATCAAAGTATTTTTTCAAATCTCAGTGGAGAAAAATCTACCTTTATAGAACTATTTGAAATTACTCCACCAGATCTTTTAAAAAAATTTGCTTTATATCCATGAGCTAAACAAATCCAATGAAAATGTAAGACTTTTTTTTCATTTTTATTATCATTACTGAGAAAGAAACATAAGGTAACGTGCTCTGAGGATTTTTCCTACCTGTTTTCATTGAGAACCTAAAGTACAGGTGACTTTTCAATGTTCTGAAAGGAAATAAGTAGGAGTAATAGAAGGAGGTGTCTCAACCCTACTTCAGGCCACAGTTTAAAAGAGCTTAATGGTCTGACCCACGTAGACGTCCTCCTGAGATAGCTGCTGAACATGCCAAGGGTAGATGAAGTAATTAGGAGAAGAACAGAAGACAAATAAACTGGAGAAGGCTGGTGCTGACTCAAGGTATGCCTAGGGGAAATGTCTTTTAGTTCTCTGAGAACTACTGAGCTTCTGAAAGAGAGAGAAGTTTCATCAAAACTCCTCGTCAGGATGGAAATCTCAGTCACAAGTTCACCACCTCCTAAGTTCTGTTCCAACTCTATCAGAGACTGCTCAGAAGTGACACTAAAGGACCCAAAAACCACCTGGCGATGAATCCATTCTCCCCTTGGATGTGCAACCTCTTCAGTGATAAGGAACTAGGTTCTTTGAATAATAAGGAAGGTGCTGAAAGGGATTATATATATCTGTCTTTGTTCCTTTAGATCTGATTCATTTCAGATGATAGGTTCCATAAGCAAATTGCCTCACCAGGGTTGCTAACCAGAAAAGAATAAAAAAAAAAATTTTCTCGTTACTAAAATCCTTTAGTATTATGGTTGTGTAGACAAATAAATCTTTGTTTTCACCAGATGCCCACTTTGTTCCCTGCTTTTACTAGTTTTTCCTCTTTGGACACAAGTCCCACAATGGCATACACTGAGAAATACTTTTCTAAGATTTACAAACAGTCCAGTACCATTAACATTAACTCTCACGACAGATTCTGTCATGAAAAAAAGTAAATGAGGAGAGTTAACACTACAAAATTGTCTAAAAATTGTCAGTTTCATTAAGAGCTGCAATATCAACAAAAGTGCATAATCTAATGCATCAACTATTTGCATAATTATTTTATATTCCTGTGAAACTGAGACTCAGACATATATTCCTCTCTATTTTCAAACTGGTGACAAAATTGATGTAAAACAAACAAACATCAGTCATTGCATGTGATGGACAAAGTTTTCCTTCAGCTCCATATTTCAAGTAGCAACACGTACAGAAGAATAAAATAATCTTGTGTAATCCCCCAGAACTGCTTATTTAGAGTCATGGGCAGTATATAGTGCTTTGAAAATACCTTTTACTCAAGAAAGAGAAGGAAATAGCTGTGTCTTTTTCCTGTGTGAGTTTTTGGCTCAGTATCTATGTATTATCTAGAGGTGTGGCTTGTATGTGTAGTTGTATACTCTAAAACTATTTCTCTGCTGCATGTTGTGTTTATTCACTCCAGTTTATACTCTGTAGAATGCAGCCCCAGCAGCTGACTTAATAAAATATACTGCAAATAATTCTGAGTGATTAGAAGAGTTGATTGAGCTAACAGAAATTAAAAAGTATATTAAAAAAATGTTTCCATTTATATATTATGGCACAATATATGTATTTTTGTTATATAAAAATCCTTTTACTTATTTATTATCCTTGTATTACTCTACAAGTAGAAGCTCTGGACAGATATAACTTTGTTTAAAAATATTATATCTCCTTAAAAATTTAAATTAATAAGAGACATATATACTGGAATATCAAAACTTAACATATGTCTGCAGTTATACCTATCTGCCTTATTTTCTATTTACAGTACTTTAACAGACTGGAAACAGAAAAGTCAATTTAATAAATTTTATGAGAAATCCCATTTTTATTTACATGAAATTTCAAAAAACATGTATTATTCTTTCTTTCTGAAGCAAAAATAAAAACTCACCTGAAAATTCAGTGGAAATATTTTAAATGTCTGCCTATAATTATTGAGAGAGCTCAGTTTGGATGCATAGGTTCAATTCATATTTTCAGCAAAAGGAAACAATGTGCACCTGCAGCAAAGAAGCCCAAATGTGGTTGGGCAAGACTGTAAATATCAGGCCAAGGAAACTGTTTATTCCTCTCTACTTATCTCTTGTAAAACCTCTTCAAGCACATTTTTAGGCTCCACAGTACAAGGGGGCATGGATAGATTGGGAGAAAGTCTAGAAGAGGGGCACTGAGATGGTTTGAGGGCTGGAACTCAGTTATAACCATCAGCTATTGTGGCATACAACTAAAAGACAGCAAGGTCTTTTACTTCAGTCCAGTCTTAAAGACAGGAAAGTCAGGGAATATATTAATGCTTTTAAATGATGAAAGACATAGGTCCGAAACAAAAAACAGAGGTCAGAAATGTACTATAGAAGTATGTGAGACAATGAGCAGAGCTTGGAATATGGGAAACTGACTTTATAAGGAAAAAAAGCATTCATTATCAGCATAATAAGGACTAGTTGCTCAGAAAGTTGTGAAATATCCATCCTTGGAGATATAAAATATTTCATTGTACAAGGCCCAAAGCAATTTGCCCTACCTAGAATTTCTCTGATCAGGAAGATGAAGTAGATGACTTCTGGAAGTCTCTTCCAAAATACTTGATTCAATGGTCCTAGGATTATACAGAATGCACAGTACACAGGCCAGGAGTAGTCTATTGTTAATATTTTAACAAAGCTGGTGGTTAAACAAGCAACTTTTACCTGTGAAATAAAGCCTTCCAGTATTATCATTCGGTTTTCTCACCATGCTTCAGCAGTATTTTGGACACCAAAATTTCTCCTGAAAACAATACAGTAGGATAGATACTTTTGATTCATGATCTCTGTGTGATTTTAAAGGACAGTTTTGCAATATTCACTGGGAATGAGCTTTTTTCACACGTCTATAACACTGGAGGATTGTTTTAGCTTCCTGGACATGACCTTGAACCTGGGCAGTGTAGAATCTCTCTGTTCCTGGAGGATTGCCAGCTCAACCAGCCAGATCTGCTGGCCAGCATATGGGTAAGGTCAAAGCACTGTCTCCTTTGAAGGCCCCTGGGTACAGGAGCAGAGACAGAGCAGCTCCTCAGTATTCTCATAGTGCAGCCAGGGACTTGCCACGGGTTTAAGCTCAGCTGACCACACTACCCTATTTGAAGAGTGAATCCCTGTTGAGGAAGGTGAGCTCTGGCTCATCAGGGGAAGTGTGGAAAAGAAAGAGGAACTATCTCAGTATTAGAAAATTATTGTTTGGTCTCCATTTAAAAACACAGATTTGAAGAAAACTTCTAAATCATTCACTTTGATTTAGATTCTAGAAATGGGTTACATCATATAGGTAAATTTGCTGCAGTTTTTGTAAAATTCTCTCCTGTTAAAGATATCCAAGACAGCTCTAAATTATTTTTTCCACATATCTAACACTCGATGGTTTTCTCTTCCAAATTATCTTTCAGTAAAGAAATGTATTTCTTTAGTAATGTATTTCCTGCTGCATAAAGACACAGAGTGTGATGGAGCAAAAGAAAGTCCATGAATGTGGCTGTATCACAGAAGGGTATAGTCCTGTGCTGGGACTGGTGGTAGAGAGCTCATATCTGCCTTAATTTTGCATTTATTCCTGAAAAAAAAAAAGTTCAAAACTACCTGAATAAATGCTTATACAGTAGAAAATTTTAGAAGTCCAGGCAGGATGAGTAGTGTTCTTTTCAGGGACACATGAAATTTTCAGAGCAGCAGTTCTTTCAGGTGTGACAGCTTAGCTTCATATACTTTGCAATTTTGAAAAATTTCAAAACAAGAGTTGCACAGGCATTCATAACAAGGCTGGAACTGGGAACCAGTCCATGTTGTATGACTGCATGCCAGCATTTCCAGTCAGCCAGATGTTGGTTGGATTGGTTGTAGTGAGGTAGCCAAGAGTTTAAATATGTTCCTAGCTTCTTCCCTTGTGTGAACTCACTAGGGAAGAGTTTTCAGGATGTTTTAGGGGAAAAATAATAATTAAATATTTAATTGTCTTTGATATTTTCATATATCTGAGTGCCTAAACTTGAACTCTTACATTAGGCTTTGGTAATTCCTACTGGTGACAAATTGTCTCTCAAGGAAGATGCCTTTAATACTATATAAACTGTTTTGTTTGCATTCAGTTATTCTAAGAAATTCTCTCAATTTTTGCACTTGCCAGAAACTCAACAATGTTATTTTTGTTGTTGTTATTGTTTATGTTTAAGTCATAACACATTTGATGTTTTCAGAAGTATTTTAAAACTGGTTTGGTACCCAAGCTGGCGTGCAGATAAATCAGTAGTTGCAGTGCATGGGTCATAGCACTTTGCTTGAACCGTAAAAATGGGATTTTAACCAAGAGTGCTAAACATCACAAGCCATTTATTCTGTGTTCACTGCACAGTTGAAAGAAACGTGACTATATTACCTAATAGCTAGATTCCAAGGAGCAAATTTTATTCCAGAATGTTGACAATAGTATCATGCTTGATTATGCTAGTTTTAAAGGTCATTAAAGCACTTTTGAGGGAGCAAAAGGAAAAGGGTAATATTATAATATGTCTTGAATTTCACCGTACTAAGACAATGTCAGACTAAAAAAGAATTGTTAGATTCAGGTTTGTTAAGAGTATTTTCATTTAAAGGTACTTCAAACTTGATTTCTGCTTTGTCTTGTTTAAACAAGGGTCTGTACTCAGAATTTTGACTACCCTGGGCAGACAGATGTCACATGTTCATTTTATTATGGAAGAGAGATGTTCAGTAATACATGAAAAGGTGTTGTAATGAAGTCTAAATTAAATGCTTACCTCTATAGGACTAAGTAGCTTAAGAACTGTGGTTACTTGCCTCTGACTGTCCAGGACACCAAGATCTGCCTTCCTTACATTGTGGGCTGCTGATCATGAGTAGCTGGGTTCATTGAATATCCTATATAATCTCATAGTGCTGTCCCAAGACCAAAATCAGGTGTACAGATCATCTGTGGGATGCTTTCCAGAGTGGTCCAACCATCCCACGTTACAGTTTTGGAAACAGCCTGTGACTGCTCTGTGCATTGAGCAATGCAAGAAACACGAGTTAGGATCAAGCAGACTCTTCTCTCTGGCTTGACCTTACAGAGAACAGGACAGATGTTTTCCATGTGGCATGGTGGAGAGAGCAGGGTAGCACTAAAACCCAACATCTGCTAAGGCTCACACTAGAACTGCCTGCCACTGGCACCTTGTTTAATCAGCACAGCAACTCCTGCATCTGATATATGGATATATTTTTTGTTTCAAAAGGAAGGGAAGGGAAGGGAAGGGAAGGGAAGGGAAGGGAAGGGAGAAAATTGGTGGGCAGCTGAATCATTGCACTTGTCACACTGAACTTCAGTACTGAAAGTTTTCATACTTCAGTATGAAAAAAAACAAGCCATAGATTCCATTTATTAATATAAAAGGATTGAATGGGAGAAATTCTGCACTTGTCATCCTTCATATAATAATTCCACTCAGTCTGTGTGGCTGAAGTGGCTGTGTTCACACACGTGATTACATTGTAGACCTGTGCTGAAGTTAAAGAGCCATTAAACGAACATGGTGTGGATGCACATCATCTGCATAAGAGGGGCTCAGGTGTGGGGCTGAAAAAATTAAGGGGGCATGAGAGACAGAAAGAATAGAGAGCAGCTAAGGAGGAAGGGAAATTTTCCTTTCTCAGAGATGAAGATCAGTGTCAAGCCAATTTACACAATACAGCTATCTTTGTACTGCATATGACTCTGCTTCACCCTCTTCTGTTCTCTAGCTTATGAGCATTTTTTCAATTATTTTTGAGAATTCTTTTTCACATCCTTCATTAAACTGGAACTCTAGAAAGCTTGATTTTTTTTCTACACAAATTTTCAAATTCTATGCTATATTTGGAGGCTTTATGGGGGGATGGGGGTGTCAGAAAAAAATAATTATTCTCAAAATAAACATATATATCTGTGTAAATATATCTGTGTAAATGATAGGCAGAGGGATGAATTTTTGGTCATGGCATCAGGTGAGGAAGATTTCACTTCAGAAGAATAACTCTGCTTTAGAAATCAGCCTGAGAAAATTCAGTTTTCTAAGCCCCCCATGAATCTACCTGCTCTGTTAAACAGCAGAATGGTAGGTGTTTGTGGGAGATCCAAATGAATAACTGAATTGTGCAAAAATCAAATATTGAGAAAAAGACACTGAGAAGTGTTAATTATGGATTTTGGTGTACAGTTGCCCTCCTCACATACAGTAGTGATGACACACTCATTATAAGGGAAAATTGCAGCAATGGTCTTGGTTGAGATAAACTTTCTTAGGCCAGATCATCCAGCACACTAAAATCTTATCCTTATCCTAAGTCTTTACTTCCTCATATTTAAGGCAATTATGAATTACAGAAGTGATTCAACATATTCCATTCTTTTTTTATCTCTCTGATCTGTGTCAGTAAAGAACTTACATTTTCTTTAATCTGCTCCTTCATCCCCTATATCCTCAAGTTAGAACAGGAGAAAATGGCCCCAAGCTGGGTGAGCAGAGGCTTAGACTGGATGTTAGGAAAAAATTTTTCACCAAAGGGGTTATCAAGCTAGATAACAGGCTAGCCAGAGAAGTGATTGAGTCACCAGCCATGGAGGAATTTAAAAGACATGTAGATGTGATGCTTAGGGAAATGGTTTAGTGCTGGACTTAGCACTACCAGGTTAGTTGGAGTATTATAGGGTTTTTTTTTTTAACTTAAATGTTTCTGTGATTCTAAGTTCTCTGTGCCACAACGTCTTTGATCTGGATTTGTTTCAGTGCAACTTCATTGCAAAAGCCTGGACCTCTACATCTTTTAAGAAGAAGTGGAATAAGGTCCAGGATATGGCTCCAGGTGCAGACTCACATTTGTGTGCATACGCCTACACACACAAAACTTGAAGCAGCAGCTCTCAGCTGCTGAACATTAAGCTAAATTGACTGGGTGATTAACCAATTTTTTTTCTCCATGACACCTGGAAAATAATTAGTCACCTGTGGTACCACAGAAGAAGCATAAACACCAGATGTTTACACCATTGAATACCTTAGTATTGTTATGAAATGTTTAATAAAATAAGTAAGAGTGCAATTTCCCTTAAAACCTTCCGTTAATTGCATTTACCATTGTTTTAGAAAAACAGGTTTTTGTTTTCATAAGTGTAGGATTACTTGGAATTAACATGCACAGATGCACTGGCTGATTTGCATCAAGTCTTGAAAAGACTATTAAAATTTTATATCTTTCTATCTATTCTTATTATCTTTCTCAGTGAGAAAAATTACTATTAATGGATGAAGTATTTCAGTAAGATTATGGAAACAACTTTGAAAGTGTAGAATAAAATTAAAATATATAAATTATAATAGTTAACAGAATATCAAAAAATAATTCTAAAGAGGCTGCCATATAACATATGAAAACAAATTTTACAAGTGAGTGAAAACTGTGGGGTGCATACCCTTGTAACAGTGCTTATAAAGATATTTAGTATAACTTCCAGCTGACCAGTTACTATATAGATTGACTCACCATAATGGAGTGGTTTTTTCACAGTATTGATAAAATGAATTTAACAACTTGGTCCTGAATACAAAGCTAGATTCAGGTATTTTCTTGAATTCCTTGCAATGTGAGGACAGTCTCTACATCCTCAGTTACTGCATGAGGTAGGAGGGAAAAAAAAGCAACATATTCCAAGGTCAGTACTGAAATTAGTATATTCTACTGGAAATGCTTTTAAATCATGTTTTCTCAATAATACAATTAAGAAAATACAGTTTAAAAAAAACCCTTATTTTGGGAACATCTTCATATTGTTTAGGACACCCTCATATTTAAAAAACTTTTTAGCATATTAATATTTTTCCTGGAATTTAAGGGATATGATCGTGTAGTTTTTCTACTAGGATTGTAGTTCTCCAGGAAAATTCATCTGTTAAAAACAGGTCCTAAAAAATTCTGTGACATCTCAAGGCACAGACAAGTACTGAGGATGCAGTAAATATGATTCTGCAGGGTTTTAATTTAAAGATTAACTCATATGACTTTAATCTTTTGGAAGACTGTGGTTTTACTTCACACTTTTTACTGTACTGGTGGATAAATACACTCAGGGAGTAAATTTTTAATCACCTTACTGAATAATTTCATTTTATAAAGACTGCACTTTCCTGTTTCACAGAAAATGCTAGTTTAGAACAACATGCCTGTAAATGATTCCCAAAATGCAGCATCTCAGTGTTAAGATTCTGGTTTTCATTACTGCTGCAATAACATAGAAATAACTATATTATAGAAATAACTACATTATATGAATGACTATATTATAGAAATGGAATAACAGTCTCTTGCTTGCCTTTGCTTTATGGACAGCAATTGAGTCTCTGCATAGGTTCATTTTGTGCCTGTTCAGCACAGTAGGTTAGATGAAGCATTAGCAGTTTAAAACAGACACAGACACTTTCCATTTCAGTGAAGCCCAAAGACTTTTCCTGTCTTGCTGGTTGGCATCATCATGCAATCAAAAAAAAAATTACACTCTCAACATTAACCTCCTTGTGAGTTTTGTTTTGGCTCAAGGACATGTTGAGTGGCCAAACCTTGATCCTGTGCCCAATAAAATCAGTTTCCTTTGATTTCAATGGCATAGGCAGAGATCTTGATGAAGCAGCAGGATCTGCCAAGTAAATTACAACAATAACAAGTAGGGACTACAAATGTCTACCGTGCTGTACTCTGAGTGTTTTGAAGATATGCTACTCACAAAATATAATGACCTTGTACAGACAAATTAACCCACTGTTTTGTTTGAACAGTAGAAGAATACTTTTTGATTTGCTCTAAATATATTGATTACTCATTCAATAGTTGGTATTCACCACTTCTATCTGTATTTAATCTACACAGAAGCAGTCATTTCACCTTTCATAAACATTGCTTTCCCACTACAAATAAGAATTGGATAATTAATATTAATTATCTTTTATTCTGAATGTATAGGGGAATAAGGACTTATAAATTTTCACAGTTTTTTTTTAAGAACTAAAAAACTAAGGCTCTTGTTTTGTAGATTGTGAATATTCACAATTTGCACAGTCATAGTTAGGTGGCATTAGTTTTTTTCTCTCCACTGATTAAAGAAACTAACACAGCATGAACTCTACATTGTGCACTCAAAGATCCCATTAAAATTTTTTATAAAATCTTATAATAATTATTCAGGCTTTTAAGTTTTGAACCTCTTTTCCAGGAAGAATTCAGGCAAAAAAAAACATGACTGTGAAAGAATGTGAATACAGACAAGTCAAGAAAGAAGGAAGAAGAAACATCACTTGTCTCACAAAATTTTTAAAAAGGTGATCATTTTAGATATTATTCTCTTTATTCAGAATAGCACTCATTGTTCTCTCCAGGGTACCCTTTTCCTTTCTCTTAAACTTTCAGTTCAACTGGTGCCCTTTTCTTGCTGTGCTGCTTTTGCTCCCAGCAAGAGTAAGACCAGAAGGGGTTCCCTTTCTCTTCACCAGTCATCAGTTATTGTTTGCTACTGCATAAAAAAAGCAGTGAGAAGTGGAAATGTAGTCTTTTCATTACACTAAAAGCCCAAAATGCAGGAATCAACCAAAGAGAATCACTTTTTAAAAAGCACCTGTAGATCTGTCCCTGCCAACAGGGCCCTAGAGGATGGTTCCAGCTGCTGGCAGTATCATCCCAATCCTCTGCAAACTGAACTTCACCTTCAGTTTGGTACATAGGCTCCTTCAGGTTTCAAAAAAAACATGATTCATTTCTTTAGGCTGCTTAGTTTTCTGAAGATTGGGCCCTCCGTAAATGTAAGGTAATTGTAATTATAATGAAACAAATGCAATAAATGTTGCTATAATACAGAGTTAAGTGACAGATAATTGCCAAGTACTATAGATACACTTTTGCCTTTAATTAGAGAGAAGCAACCATCTCATTTATTCTAGTTAAATCAGAGATGTAATTTTTGAAGTTAGCATCAAAGACCTCATGATTTAACCTTACCAAGTACACTACTAATAATAATTTTAAGTGTACTTACATTAAGCAATAATAGTGGCTTTTCATTTTATTACAGGGTAATAATTTGGTCTCAGGGTAGATAAACCAGTGGAAGGAAGGCTAAAGTAGTGAACTGCAGAGTAACAGCATTATTATTAACCCTCTGCTACAGCAATCATTGAAACTGATGCTATTGAGCAAAAAAAAGCTGTGCCTGAAGAATTTTAAAACTAATATTTTTGAGGCTTAAGAGATTGGATGTTGAGGTCTTAGGGAAGATTTCAATAAGCAGTACTAAATCATCCTGATCTGTTGGAAAAAGGCACTGCTACTGCAACTAGCAGGTACTAAAATGAATGGTATAATTTTCTGAAGTCAGAGCAGATTCCTAAGCAAATAAACTAAGCACTTCTTACTTCAGTATTCTAGGGCACAAAAAGGAGAAGGCACACTTTTTTCCATTTTTTAAAATGGTATTTTAAAAATAATGGCACTGTTTCTTTCCTTATTCATTAGAAAAGGCAGTGGAGACATAAAAATCTTTGTAATATTAACTGGCATTTGCTAACTGTGTTATAGTATAACATTGTTTCTTCTGGTAAATCTGATTTGAAATCATTGAAGTAATGGAGGTTCCATTAGGTAAAACATGTTCACAATGTATTAGACCTCACTCTTATTCATTAGTAACGATGAGTATCCATTTGTTTCATATAGTATCCCTCTTTTTAGAAATACACTTATTAGCACACTGATGTCACATTGAAAATATTTATTCTAATTATATGTCTTGTACTTGCACTTATATTTTCATTAAAAGTAAAACTGAAGTAAAACTTTACACTTAATTGCGATTATTTCCAAGGCAAATTCAGATGATTAAGAACTTCAAATGTGCATTTAGCAATTTCCTTCTCGAAGAGGTCCATAGCACAGTGCTCGGATGTGCAAAATACCTTTCAGATATTCTGATCACAAACTTAAATATGTATCTACACCTTATCACTTCAGAAAGCCACAATCTTTTCCAGAAGACAGCACTCACTTGAAAATGATCACCACTAGCAATATTCATTATAATTTTGTGAATCAGAGGCAAAAAATCCAAATGGCTGAAATAATGAGATGCATAACTGCTATCCAAATTTCTGAAAAAGAATGGAAATATTTATCATATAATACTTTTATTTTGATTGTTTTTTTCCTTCAAAGTAAATGTTTCAATCTGGTAAACATCCTTCATCTTGTCTCAAAAACAAAACACTATTTTAGGAAGCTACATTATTTTTTCTATGACTTAAAGGTGCAGGACAAAAAAAGACTTCCCAGTACTAGAATCCTAGGAAATAATAAAGCAATCTGAACAAGATAAAAAGATTTCTATAGAAGTTTCTATAGAAATCTTTAGATTTCTCAGAAGTGCAGCCTTATCTCAGAATAAGCACATCTTGTTTCCACAAACACAGAACCAAAATAAAAAGCATTGCAAGGCAGAGGTCAACTAAGCCTGACTCTTTTCTCCCCTGGGACACAGTGGAGATGGCACATACCTCTGTTATTACAGAATCACAAAATCATTTAGGTTGGAAAAGACCGCTGAGTCCAGCCAAAAAAAAACCAAACCAACCTGCACAGAGCCACAGCCAGCTCAGCTGAGCTGGCCACACAACTATACAGAGTTTCAAGGATTGTGCAATGTGCTTCTGTGGAGTTGCTCATCAATAGTCTCTGCCTGTCACTATTCCTTCAAACCCTTTGTAAAAATCACTTCATCCAGTTTTAAATGCAGAGGCAGTCTTCCCATATCATATATTTCTTCTGAAACAGTACATAAGGAGCTACATTACTTGTGTGGACTGATGCCATCTATAGTAGTGTGCAGGATTTTGAAATTCAAGCATCAGAAACCAACAAAATACAGTTTTCATGCTATTTATATTCCTTTTAAAAAAAGATACAATATATATTGAATTCCACTCTGCTACTTTGAAGGCAGTGAGTCTATGAAGTCTGCACTGGTGAACTGGTAAATTAGAAAATCAGAACACAACTCTTTTTTTTTTTTCATATTCTTACTGCATTAAATGAACATGAGGATTGAAAAGTGAAAATAGAAAGAATGGCTGAAATAATGAGATCCAGCAGTGTCATACAAAATCTCAGGTGTTGAAGTACTTTATTTTTTTATTTCAAACTACAAGCCTCATTAATTTTCTGTTTTCTTTTGTAATAAAGTACAACTCACAAATACATGGAGGAAAAAAAGTAGCTTTTTTATCAAAATCAGTTAAGTGATTTAGGAGATGAAAGTGCATTTAAAATCAGTAGCACTGAAACTTACATTTTTGCATAGCTCACACAAGTTTGAAACTCTATGTAAAATTCCCATTAGGAAGGGAGAAGAGGATGAATTGCTAAGACAGAAAAGTAATGTGAAGTTTGAAGGTAATCTCTGCCATGTATATTTACATATATTTCAAATACCATATTTAGTTATTTCTATTCCAATATAGGGATTTCAATATTGTCCTGTCTCTTTGGACTTACATTGCAAATACATTGGAAAATTGAACATGATAAAAACGGAATAATAGAATATTATATTATGAGTCAAATAAACAATATTTGAATAATTTAATAAGTAAAATAGTGAATAAAATGGGCTATGATGCTCTTTCTCTGGGCAGTGTGAAAAAGATAAATTGTTGCTAATGTCCCTCTCATACATTGCTGAGGAAGAATTCAGACATAATCTTCCAGGAACACAATGAAGTAAAAATTTCTTCTGGCAGAAATAAATTAACCATCTCCTGTTCAGGTAACATTAACAGAGCAGATCTATCTAAGAGTGTGAGTCGATAATAATTGTTTTCTGTTTATATGCATACACAATGAGGTAAAATTCATAAGGGCCATATAATATAGCTATAGGTGCAATATTAAGTGTTTTTTTTAATTTGATCTCTCTCATGTCCTCTTTACCTCATATATCTTTTTGTCTTGCCTCATATCAGCATACCTATTACCTTTTTCTGAACATCTCTTACCACTGCATCTGAGATTTCACTTTTGTTGGTTTGTTTCTGAACACTAAGACTGGCCCAAAATTACTTTTCTGTACCAGAAAACAATTTTTTTTCAATTCAGGTAGAATTTGCACAATAAATAATTTTATCAAGGGAAATATTTTGAAACCTACATTTAAAGAAGTAAAGAAACAAAGAAGTGGCAATTGCTTGTATTCAGTGCTTCAGCAATGGGCTGCTTACTTGGACTTATACAAAATTCCAGCCTCATTGTGAACATCTTGGAGGTCTCTTCCAAGCTAGTCATTCTGTG
>VZTB01015533.1:238269-261500 GCA_013397245.1 Thryothorus ludovicianus | reverse complement strand
CTGTTTTTCTTATTTGAAATTGCTGTCACTATTCAGGTCCAGATAAATTTAAAATTGTTTCAGTCAAAATGCTGGGATGTTGCCAGGAATGTGCATGTATGCAGCAGGGAGGGGACAAGAAAAGCCTGAGTAAGAACAAAAATAGTGAAAGTTGGAAAGGGCAGACATTTAGGACTTTTCGTTGAAACCTACCAAGATCAATCATACTTCTTGCAGAAGCCATATATGTTTGATACTGAGATATTAGAGGATGGAGCTCTTGCTAATGCATCCAATAGTCAGGAGACATTTGTCTTTTTGCCCCAACATAGTTGAGTGGAATTGGTTTGGTCATTCAAGAGAATGAAGTCTTTTGGATTGATATGAAGAACCTAGGGGGAAAGAGCCTTAAAGATATTTCCATCAATGCAAACATCATCATTACTGCTGCATGAACCCTGGAAATATAAAGAAAGGACCTGGCCTGAGGAGAAGGAAATAGCTGAGCTTTGTTGAGCTTTTCCTCACCACACATCCTTCACAATCTTTGAAATGTCACTTAGGGCAAGATGGTTAGCCTTATGCTACTCAATCGCCCCCTGCCTTTCTTCCCTGACTTCTGTTGCTGAATGGTAGAGGCTCCAAATCTCACTAGATCTGAAAGAATAGTGATATTCATTGAGTGATTTACAAATGATCCCTAAATAAAAACTGTAGCAATTCATAGGCAGAAAGGAGAGAGGCTCATCCCTGTTCAAAGGCCCATTCTTTTTATCTGTTGATTGTGCTCTCAGTATACTGTAGGCTCCCCTACAGCACAAAAAGATGGCACTGATATTTTCATTGCAAAATCAAAGGATTACTAAAATCCATCTTCTGCACAATCGATTTTGTTGAGCATCTTATAAATAAGACAAAGAACCTCAAGGCTATAGAGGAGCCTGAACAGGAATTGTGACTATATTGTCCAGTTTTCAAAAACTGTCCAAAAATCATGAACCTGGAAGAAAATTAAACAGGCTGACTTTATAACTGGTTGTAAGGATGTAGTTCCAACATTTCAGAACATAATGATCACAAAAAGTTATTTTTCTACTGGGCTAAGTCCAAACTGTCAAGACTGCCAGCTTTAAAGTTTGTTAGAATGGTGCAAGAGGTGAGCTTCAAAGTGGACAGAGCAGATTACTGCAAATTATTGCACATTTATAATGTTTTCATACAGGTAACATCTGATTTGTTACTAAGAAAAATATCATATCTTGACAAAGAAAGTGTCAAAAATATATGGCTTCCCATTTCAATTTATCTGTTTCCACAAGGTTATCTCTTTGGGATGAGAGTTGAAACTTTTTTTCTAAATTGAGCAGTGGATATTACTAAATTACCTCTACCTTCCTTTTGCTATTGATACAAAATCAGGATAAACAAGAGATTGCAGTTTTATTTTGAATTTTGTTTTTCTGAAATTAATAATGTACTTTAGCAATAAGTGGCTGTGTGACTAATTTAGCTTCTCAATGCTTATAATCCATTTATTGCAGTAAGTGGGAGTACTGAGGATACTCAAAGCTATTTCTTCTCTGTGAGGTGTAGTAGAATTTTAAGTAGCCTCACTACTTCTCAGCATAATCACTAAAATAAATGTGTGATATATAATCACATTTTTTAGTTAATTCAGCACTTGAAATAGCATATTGGGTCTCAGGAGAACAATTCACGAACCATGATAAATATGCAGAATATTTCTAATCTTAGCCTTTTGAAAATCATTTTTTTTAAATTTTGATCCCTTATACTTCACATCCACTTTCTGTGAAGGATAGGAGAATGTTGCATCTTAAAGATTTCATCCAGACTTGAAAAGCATATAAGCCTATTTATAGCTTAATTTGCTGCAAGTAGAGACCTTGAAAAATCATTAGACTAGATAAATATGATTTTTCTAAAAGCAAAAACTGGATAAATTAATAACTTTAAAAAAAAACAAACTAAAAGTAATACGTAACAAGTGAATTACAGAAGGTACATTCATCAAATGTAAGTGCTTTTGGGTCACTAGTTAAACATTATTACACATGGTGTTTTACTGCAAACTTGGTTTATATGCTAAAGATTATGTGGAAAAATATTTTTAAATAATCCTCATTGGAATAAGTTTTATAATAAAATTAATAATCAAAAGTTTTGAAAAGGATAAAAATTTTGGATTGAGATTTTCTACCACTCAAAACCACTGTGGATACAAGGAGAACTTTACAGAATATTTCAAAGTATTTTTGTTTTCTTCCATGCAATTATTTTATTATTTTTTATTCCTCATTCTAAGTGGGAAGCAAGAAGTTCCTTATGGATAAAGTTTCAAGGTGTTGAAGAAAATCATATTCACAAAAGTACTGAGAAACACCCATTTGGAGGCAAAGAGCAAAGACCAAGGCACTGTGGAAGCCTTTGGCCAATGCCCTCAATGCTGTCCTGCTCAAATGCAGCACATTCTCAAAAATGAAAGATCTGGAATTTATGGAGATTTCTGCAACTGCTCCACTCACACTGTGGGAGATTCAGAAACCACAGGTAAGAGATTCCAGGGCTTTCTACTCCTTTTCTTATCTCCATATGGAAAGGATTTCCCAATAGCAAATCTGTTGACATTATCCTCAAGGCAGGAATTGTGGAGAAACCTGAGCATCTGGTGGATGTCTGGTCTCTGAGGTACCCTGAACCTCCCTTATGAGGAGAGTTCTCTCAAAAATCAAGGGAAGATTTGCTATCCCACACTTTGATATTAAATAATGCATATCAAAGACAGAACTTCTTCCTTAACTTTGTCAGCTACTTAAAATAATGTACAACTTATTTCCCAATTGCTTCTTGCCCATTATTATTTAAAAAATCTCTTCAATTGAAATTTTTCTAGAACCATAAAATGCATCTAGAGAGCTTATCTCTTCCAATCCATTTCATTCATCATGGACTAGAAAAACTTCACTAGGTTTATTTAGTGTTTTGATTATAATTTGCTCATAAGTAAGGTTTTTTTCTTAATATTTAACAAGGGCGAAACATATGGGAAAAATAATACAGCTTCCCAAAATAATAAAACATGCTTTTAATTTCCTTTATAAAATTACTCATCTTCTTCAATATATCATTTCAGTCACTTCTTCATATGTGATTTATATCTTCAAGGAAAAAAATAATAAATACATCATTCCAGATAAACTACATTATTTTAATTTACAAATTAGAAGCTTTCTAAATTACAAAAAATGGTCGTCTACTGACATTCTGTACAGAAACCCTAGAAAATCATACCATCTGTGGCAGCATGTGAAGGCCTTTTCTGCACTTTTTGAAATGTCTTTGAGTGTTAAGATTTAAAAAAAAATGCATTTTTATAATATAATCTTTGAACTTTGATTATTTAGCATTAGCTAGGACTACAGAGATTTAGCTATATGTTGATATTTCATTTGGTATTAACAGAAACTAAAAGTCATCTGGATATCAAAAAGGAAAACATTTAATTTAAGTTTATTGATGTCTAAGAGGATCGTGTGTGTGTGTGCGTTCATGAAACAAGTGGATTGAAAAAACTAAATTCTCAAATATAGTTTCTCCCACAGTTCATACACAACATTAATTTTTTAAACAAAATTAAATTGGCAACTACTGCCTTCAGTATTATTTTGTGCAAATCACTAATATTTTCTTTCAAGTAATTAAAACAGAATAATATATTCAAATAAACTCATTTTCTTTTGTAATCATGGAAGAAAGGTTTAAGACAAAGCAGCTAATAAATCAAATAATTGCAAAAGTGTGTTATGTCTCATATGGAAACTGTTTTTTTATCTCTAACAGAAGGCAGAGTTGTGTTACAAATGCCTTCTTTCACAATTTCACTGTTGTGTTGTTTAAGCATACAAGGGATGAGTGCCTATGTATAATAAGATTATTATAAATCTCTCCTTTTAAATGCATACACTTCAAAATACCTTTGCTTTTCAGAAAATTAGAAATGCTGAGAAAATTCAGGTACACAAGCACACAGTTCAGGAATATGAAACATTCTACTGAGATAAAACAAAAGTACTGGGGAAGCAGTACACCAGGAATGCAAGGCAGTTCAAGGAAGAAGAAAAATTTGAGTAAAACTAGAATCTTTAAAGAAAAGGAGCAGTAAATACCTACACGCCTACAGTTTTGCAGAGTAATGGAACCCTATTAACAAAAGTTTTCTCTGTACACTAAGTTCAAAATATGTTTATTGATTCCAGCTGAGGTGTAAGAAAGAGTACTCTGTCTAGTAGACAGAGTGGAGGAGTCAGCTCAGACCATTTTAGAGGAGAAAAGATTCCACTTTAGCTGAAGAATTATACCAGCCAAATATAAAGAGGTAACTTCAGCCCTGTGAACACAGTGTGAGCACAGTTTGCAGGAACAAATCTTTTCCTGGTACTGAAAACTACACAAGGGAAGATAAAAAACCAATCTACTGCTTCATTTTGGACAAGGAAGAAACTAGGCATGACTCTTCCTGAGGTACCTGTAATGAAACAAGAGATAGATGATAGGGAGATAGATAGATAGATAGATAGATAGATAGATAGATAGATAGATAGATAGATTAGATAGATAGATAGAGAGATATGCACACACATCCAAAAATATAGACAGACAGACACCAAAATTATCCAGTTTTAACAATATATTTGTACCATTTATCTTTATGTGTATCAGAGAGGCCTCATTTAGGCTTTTTAGTACCTGAAGGGGGCTTATAAAAAGGAGGGAGAGGGACTTTTTATATGATCAGACAGTGACAGGACAAGGAGCAATGGACAGAATACTCTGGGATTTTGATAATGAGGGAGAAATTCTCTGCTCAGAGGATGGTGAGGCAATGGAACAGATTGTCCCAAGGAGCACTGGACGTCCCATCCCTGGAAGTCTTCAAGGTCAGATTGGATGGGGTCCTGAATTACCTGATCATGGCCTCCCTGCCCATGGCAGGGGAATTGGAACGAGGTGATGTTTAAGGTCTCTTCCAACCCAAGTCATTCCATGATTCTATGAAAAAAAAAAAAAAGCTAGAATTGCTTTAGGAGAACATTCATGAATCTCAAACAGTACAACTGTAATTTCTCTGTTTTCATAAAATTCCCAACATTTTTTGACAAATTCCCAATGATGCCAGTAAGGTGTCATTTCAGGTAGGCAGAATATAAAATTACATTCAAGTCCATCAAAGACACAAATTTTATTTTTCTCTTTTTGTAAACATCTGTGCAATATACACCTAATCACTAGCCATTTTAGCCATTTTTACAGAATGAGTTGATATTTTTGGCCAGAAGACTTCATGTTTTGACCTCCTCCAGACATAAATCTGCCCAAGATATCAAGCAGTGAGCCCATGCATTTTTTAAATCAACACACACACACAGATATGCTCACACACATATTTCATGGACATCTGCCAATGTGGTGTGCCTTCTTCTTTAAAACTATTTGGAAAACTTTTTTTATTAAAAAAAAATGTTATTTCCAGAAAGGAATTCAAATTGGCTGAAGCTTGAGTTTTACACAAAGGTGTGTGGAACTTGTAGTTTTGTTAATTTAGAACAGTTGTCTTAATTTGTAACATCAGATTCCAAAAATACTTTACTATCCTTTCAAATTCTTATTCTTTTTAAATACCCTTCAAGCAGCCATGACCTGATATGGCCCTAATGAATACTTGTATTTGCCAGACAATGTCCATTCTGTTTCATGATGCAGTTTTGCATTTTATCCCCTTTGTTATTCAAATAAACTTCTGATAAGTCATGAATATGAGCTGGTATTTAGTTTTAATTAATTGCAAAGGGTAATCAGATATGGCCAAATGACTGTGTGGTGTCTACAAAGCTTATATACAGTCTCTTTTCTTTTCTGTATTTTTCAGACTTAAATATGCATAAAATACACAGAGGATAACTCAATTCAAACGTACACCATAGTTAATAAAGATCTCAGTTATGACCTGGTAAAGAAAATGAGGCATTTATTATTCTACAGACATCCACAACTGTTGGATTTTTTTATTTCTGAATGCATCATTCTGAAGCCAGCTTAAAAGTTAATATAGCAAATTGACATAGATCTACTCGCATTTATTACATTTCTGTAAGTGAGAACAGATCTATAGGAATTCTTCACACAGCTAATTAGATTTGCCTTTGGCAATGTCTCTGGTGTGTATCTAGAACATTAAATGAAGTGTTGCCATCAAACTTCTTTAACAGGACAGCAGTGCTTTATCTGATGCATTTTCATGTTCACATTTCAACTTCAGATTAGATTGGGTTCCTGAATAAACAAGTTCAGCTCAATTTAGCTCAGTAGAATTGTACCCAAAAAAAAAAATCAGCTTTGAATGTGGCCTGTTGTGTCATTTGAGGTTACATACTATCTTAAAGTCTGAGTACAACTTTCACAAAATGATCTTTGCAATTAACACTTTGAGATTTTAATTCTTGTTTATAACAAATCCTCAACATTTGATCTAAATATAAAGACACAGGATTATTGATGGATTGTCTGAAGTTCCATGAGAGAAGAAATTAGTCTCATGGCAAGGAACAGTAAGAAATAGTAGTAATAAGATCTCCCAGTACCACTGGACTGTGCACTAATGGAAGTGCAGAGCCCTGGAGAAAAGTGCCTTTACAACTCTGAACTATATGTGGAAATACAAAGAGACCTGATGAATGAAGGGATAATAGGAAAAGAAAATGAGGAAGCTTGAAAAGAACTGAAAAATACAAAATGTGAAATACAGTAAAATCAATTAGAAAAATGTAACCCAAGGAAGAATAATCTTTTCAGAGATAACATTCAGCGTTTAGCTGAGATGGAAGTGTCCTGAGCTAGATAGTAATAGATTTAGATATTTCTTTTATCTTAGTTGGCTCAAAAAAGTGTTTGAAATGTTTCATTTGGCTTCAAAGTGATAAAATGTCTCAGGAGAATGGCTTATAAAAGCAACCTTGTAATTAATGTGAGCTGATACCAAACTACAGGATTATAGATTTACCTATTCCTGACCTCCTCTATTCCCTCCTCTATAACACAGAAAGACATAAATGATTCTCCACAAATAGTACTTAAAGATGCCTTCCAGAAAGGCAGCACCCATTTAAGAGATTAGAAAATTATTATTTGGGTATCTGATTCTAGTTGAATGTGTATTATCATAGAATCATATTAAGGCTTGAATTGGAAGGGACTTTAAAGATCATCTAATTCCAAATCCACTGCTGTGGCCACAGGCAACTTCCACTGTACCATCCAATCTGGATTTCAACAGTTACAGGCATGAGACACCTACAACAGCTCTTGCTCCCCCTTCCAGTGCCTCACCACTCTCACAGTAAAGAATTTCTCCCTCCCATCTAATCAAAGCCTACCCTCTTTCAATTTAGATCTATATTTTAAGACAGTTTAATTTTCAGAGAAGTGTGTCCAATACCATGAGGTAGGCAGGCAGGAGAGAGGGTCTTTGCCCCATTGCTACAGCCAGCTGCTGTGTTTATACAAGAGGCAGGTAAAAAGCTCTCCTGATGGTGATAAAAGCTAACTACAGCTGGTGGTCACTTTGGGCATAGACAGTACCTCCTCAATGTGGAACTTTAACAATCCTTTTGCAACTATCATCTATCATACATATTTGCCAGGATTAGGTAGGACCGAGACTTTACAATTGAGAACTTATATAATCACTTATCAAAGTAATTTTTCAACTGGTTTACTCATTCAAATTTGCTTCATCTCATTTTATATTATTTGGAGTCCCATAACTGGACTGGTTACTTCAGTTTCATCTTTAATGACCAAATGTGCAAATATATCCTGGACTGCAAAAGTATCCTCCAGAGCTTACAACACTGTCCTTCTAACCAGTACTCTAAACCCAGCATTAAAAGCTGTAAGATACAGAAAATAAATATTTTTCTCTTGTTTCCTCTCTTTATTTTCTTCCCTTTTTTTTTCTTTTTCTTTTCCCTTTCCCTTTTTCTTCTCTTTTTAACAATATATCTTCAGAAGTCCACTGCTGAAAAAGTGATAAAGTTTTACTGGAGCTTACCTTTAAAAACTGCAAAGAGAATATTTTCATTTCCTATAACTATAAACTAGATACCAGCATTCTAATTCAACTGAAAAAAAAAAGAAAATATTTGAAATTTCTAATAAATTATATAATTGTTTAAATGTTTTTCATGAGGAAAAAGCATGTCTGAAACTAACAGCAGCAGTCCCTTCTCTAGGGTAAACAAGAACTAAGAATCACTTGAAATTAAATACTTCTGTAGAATTCCTAATAAACTACATTTTAAAAGCATTAGTGCATGTATGAGAAATACATCTTCAAGGACAAAATATTGTGGATATTTATTTATGTCCAGCGACTATGTTGCTTCATAACAGATTTGAATGGAGGAGGGTGGTTTGGAGTCTTTTTTATTTAGTGCAATTACAAGGTTTTTCTCAAATATATTAACCAAACAATGGAATTCTGTTTAACTGAAAGCCAGTGAAAAGCCACAATTATACCTAGACTGACTTCCACAGTAGGATGTTAAATGATTGTTGTTGAGTAATTTAGCTACAGAACAAGATGTGTTGTTGGGGTTAGCTGTAGCATCTTCTTTCATTTTCTTGTAAGGCAAGCCTGTTATTTAAGGAAATAAATGGACAAAGGAAGAGAGAGGTTATACACCTCAATTAATAGTATCTTGCAGGTCCCTTGACTCTTTGTGTTGCATGCTTTAAGCTTGAAGAACTTTGTACTTTGGAAGAAAGAGAAAAAACATTTATAATTGCAAGGCAGGCTAGAGAAAAAGACAACATTTTTGAGATTATTGTGTGGTTCTCTCTTGCTATGAGTGGTTTCCTGAGACGGAGCTAAAACTCCTTGTTAGCTAAAAATGCTAAAACCCTAACAAAACAAGTACCAAAAAAAAATTCTTCAGGCTATTACAATATCAGTAACAATCTTTAGAGAATTTGATGCTGGAACTTGACCTTTGCTTGATCAGTACTTTGTCTATTGGAACTCCCCTTGACTCTGTAGTTCTGATATTTGATTATCAGTCAGAATTTTGTGCTTGAGAAGCAGCCTGGAATTCCAACATGTTTTCTCATATTCTTTTTAGAAACTGAGACCATTGATACTGAAGACTGATTCAATATACCAAGATCACAGAGGAAAGCAGAATTAGACCTTTGGTGTCTGCTTGTCCCAACAATGCCCAGTCCTTACATTCCTTCTTCTTTCTGTTATCTGTCCTAGTGACTAAACAAAAACACTCTTATGAGCATACTCATGGTGTAACATGAGATTCTAAGTGATAAAAGCTCATCTGTACACTCACAAAGGAGCACAAAGAGACTGGGGAAGGTGGAGAGAGCCCAAACAATACCCTGCCCCAAGTACTTCCAGGACCACCACAGGAGCCATCAAACCCGGGACAGCTATCTCAACAAGCCCAGAGAAGCACGGGAGCACAATGGCAGGTGGAAATCCTCAACAAGAACCTCCAAGAAACAAAATCCCTGCTGGACCCCTTTCAGGGCTGCCCCAGAAGGCCCTCAGTCCTGGTCCCCCAGACATAGGAATGAAATATTAGGTAGGAGCTGGAAATATGCACTTGCAGCACAGAAATCCAGCTGTATCCTGGCTGCATCAAAAGCAATGTGACCAGCAGGTCAAGGGAAGGGATTCTGCCCCACGTCTCTCATGAGATTCCAGCTGGAATGCTGCATCCAGCTCTGGGGCCACCAACACATGACGGAGATTGACCTGCTCCCAGGTCCGGGGGAAAGCCACAATATGTGATCAGAAGGGTGGAACAACTCTAACCAGAAAGACTGAGAGTTGGAGAGAGCTCCAGGGAGACCTTGCTGTGGCCTTTCAGTGCTTAAATGAGCCTCTGGTGGTTTGACCTTGCCCAGCCTACAGGTGCCTCACCAAGCCATGCTACCATTCTCCCTCTCAACAAGACATGGGAAGAAAATATTACAAAAAACTCCTAAGTGTAGAATAGAGTGCTCAGCAATTACTGCCATATTTATAAAACCCCTCAACTTGGGAAAATTAATTTAATCTATTGCAAACCAAACCAGGATAAGATAACAGGAAATAATAAAACTTAAAACCTTACCCCTCCCTTCTTCCTGGGCTCAATTTCACTCCATATTTTTCTACTTCCTCCAGGCAAGACAGAGAGATGGAAAATGGGGGTTGCAGTCAGATCATCCCATGTTTTCTCTGCTGTTCCTTCCTCCCCAAGCCCTTCCCTTGCTCCAGTGTAGTGTATCGCTTACAGGAAATAGCTCTCCATTAATTTCTCCATGAGTCCTTCCCATAAGCTGCAGTTCATAGAATCATAGAACTATAAAATAGTTTGAGTTGGAAGGGACCTTTTAAAGGTCATCTAGTCGAACCCCCTTACAATGAACAGGAACTTCTTCAGCTGAAAAAGATTGCTTAGAACTCTCTCCAGTCTGACTTTTAATGTTTCCAGGATGGGGTTCTACACAGTTCTGTGATTAAAACTATCTTCATTGTGGATTCTTTCCATGGGGTGAAGTTCTTCAGGAACAGGCTGCTGCAGAGGGGGTTCCCTGCAAAGCCACAGATCCTATGGTGAAAATGTGCTCCAGTGTGGGCTTCTCTCTTCATGGATCCACAGATCCTGTCAGGCACCTGCTGCAGTGCAGACTCTCCATGTGGCTACAAGGACACATCCACCTGCTTTGATGTGAAATTCTCCACAAACTGCAGGTGGATATCTGCTTCAGCTACAGGGCCATAGTCTATCTCTGCATGGTCTTCACCACAGAATCCAGGGAAATCTCTGCTCTGGTGCCAGGAGCAATTCCTCCCCCTCCTTCTTCACTGGCCTTGGTGTCTGCAGAGGCTCTTCTCTCACATATCCTCACCCCTCTCATTCAGCTGCTGTTGTGAAGATTTTCCTTTCTTCTTAAATACATATCCCAGAGGCACTACCACTGCCACTGACTTGTATGGTCATGGTCAGTGGCAGATCCATCTTAGAGATGCCTGGAATCTGGCTCTGTCTGATATGGGGGAAGCTCTTACCTGCTTTTCACTCCTGCAAGCCCACCTGCTGCCAAAACCTTGCCACACAAATGCAATACAGAGGTTTATAAGAAAGATGAAAAGATATCTTTTACCATGGATTGTAATAACAGGACAAGGGGTAACAACTTTAAACTACAAGAGGGTAGGTTTAGATTAGATATAAAGATGAGTTATTTCATTATGAGGATGGTGAGACACAGGATCAGGCTTCCCAGTAACTTGTGCATTTCTCATCCCTGAAACTGTTCAAGGTCAGTTTGGATGGAGTTTTGAGCAACCTGATCAAGTTAAAGATATCCCTGTCCACAACGGAGGGGTTAGATTAGATGATTTTTAAAGGTCCATTCCATTCTGAACTGTTCCCTCGTACTACGATCCTATGAATAAAAATATCTGCAGCTGGAATGGAGTTTCCCAGGTAACAAACTGTAATGTAAGAATTCTTAGTTTCTTATCATACTAAACTTTACAGTCTTAAAACATTAACTTATGTCTCAAAGGAGATTTCCTTATAGCTGTGCCATATCAGATATCTAAAGCCACAAAATTTCTTAGTTTAGAAATGAAAACTATTATACTATGCAAATGGCAGACCTAAAAGGATGTCATAGAATGGATTCTCCAAATAAATAAAGATTAGTGTCATGCCTGAAACAATTAACAAAGCAAAACCTAATGTCAGCTAGGGTCAGAACGGTCACAGTCTTCATATAACAATACAGCAGAGAATATTCAAGTGTCTACTTAACATTTTTATGAACCATTGGCCATTTATTCCATTTAAATACATGAAAAATACTAGTAACACATTTTTTCTTCAGTAATTCCAGCGCAATCCCCCTGTGATAAGTGCATTTTTACACATGTAAATCGGGTGAGAATTATGGAATTATATAAATCAAAACATACCTCACCCTGCTGAGATCATAACACTGAGATCATCAGAGTAGTATTGGAGAGCAGCATTAGCTAAGATTTTCAATTCCTAATTTTAAAATGCCTTAATAGATTCAAATAACTAATATTTTGATCAATAACACTCTGTACAAGTTGGTAATATTTTCATATCAAGAAGGAAATAATCTATGGCCAAATGTTACAGTCTGAAGCATCTGTTCATATTGCAGTAAATTATCCAGACCACAATACAACTCTCACAGGTTCGTTAGCAAAGGAAACTACAAATTGTTTGTTACTTAGAAATTATGAGATTATCTAGCTAGTCCAGACAACTGCATTTAAAATGGACAGGAATATTAAACTTTACTAGTCATGCAGACAAACCAGCCCTTGGGAAAATTCTTGAAGTAACCCTGAGACTGTATCATACAGGACTGAAGACAAGTTTAACAAAAGTAACTAAATATATATACAAAACTTACAGGATTCATTTTGAGTTCATATTAATTAACCATTTCACACACAGGAAGATAAAAAAGTAAAATGTATGTTATGTATTACAATGAGCTGCCTAGAATTACAAGCACTACTTCATAGGTTTGCAGACACATGGCAGTAAATCAAGACAGCTTGATGTAAAAACTGAGGTATATCTATATTCTTGCTCAAAGTTTCTGTTTTTACAAGGTAAGTTACATGACTCCTATCAGGTAGTCCTTGTTGAATTTAAAATAATAGATATTTGAGATGAGGGAGGGGGTAATTTTCCCTACATTAAATCATGCAGTCAATGTCAATGTCAGCAGAATATTGCTTTTAATAGATCCTTCAACTATGGGATTTGTACTTTTTCCCTGTAAACATTATTGCTTAAAAAAATAGGAAAAAAGTGAAACAGAAAAACAAGAAACATTGCAATCATCTGTAACTGTTTAAGCTCTAGAAAGGTGTTTGTGTACAAAATGCTCTGGAGGCAGTCCTATTGCTTACTGTCTGGTGATTTTGATATCCCTTTTGTCAGCCTTAATAATTCCTAGCATATTTTCATGGTTATCCTGTTCATGTATTTGAAAACTGTTACCTTATCCTGCTGTCAGGCTAAGTTATCAACATTCAGCTCCTTGAACAAATCCCTATAAGTCAATCACTCTACCCCTCTATATTCTTTCCAGCTCCACAGGTTATTAGGAATCTGAGAGCACAGAGTAGTGACTCAGACGTTTGCTTTTATAAATGGTTGAAAACATGTTCCAGTTTTATGTTAAATCTTTATTCAACCATGAATTTCAGACTTAACAGCAAACCTGTCTTTCACTGTCAAAACCACATTATAATTCAGGGGGGAAGACTCACAGTAACTCTATGGTAATCAATGATTTCATGTTTTAATTGCTGTTCACCAAACTATGCAAGTGATGCTTACCAATCTGTTCTTTCCTTTAAGATGATCTGCTTAGGAAAACATAGCATTCCAAGAACCACAAAATCTGAGGTTTATCTTTTCTTTACAAGGATATTATCTGCTTCAGCTACAGACTAAAAGCAAAGATTCTTTCTTTTTCTGTTTCTTTCAGTTCAAGGGTAAAAGTGATGAGCTAATGTACTAGGTGATTTCATTGGGCATATGTCAAGTTACACCAGAAAAGGATGTGTCCTTATTGCTACTGACAGACATCAAAGAAAGAGCCCTCACTCTTGCCAAAATGCCTTCATAACTGAATGACCAATATGTGGGCCCAGCAAGAGAAAGGAAAAGTAATTTGGATTAGAAAATGAATGTCAAGAGAGCAAGTGTCTCCCTTCTGGTTTTGCACCATGACCTGGTTCAAATGCATTGTAATTTAGCACTAGAAGAAACAGACTTATGGCCTTTAGAATCTGTTCACTTTGGAAGAGCTAATAATGATGATAAAAGGAGATGGATCCATCACCACCAAGTGCTTAGAGCCTTGCTCTGCCTTGCACGGTTCCTTGTGAACAAAATTAACTCCTCATCAATTTTTGTATCTTATACAGCAAGCAACTTTAGGAGAGGAAGACTGGAAATCTATGGCCAGAAAATCTGAGATGAAATATTTGCCTTAATTTAATTATCCAGTGTCACTTGATCTGCCTTAGGGCAAATAACCTGGCCAGTTGTCGCCAATCCAGGAGGCACTGCTCCAATTAAGTCCTGCGACATATGAACGAGCTTTGTCTGGTTGCCTCAGATACCATAAAGAACTTTAAATGTCACTGGATAACAATGTGGGTCAGTTTGAATCATCAGATGGGTAGAAAACAGCTGCAACTGGGCTTGAAGCATGTGACTATTCATGCTGCATAGAGGAATGTACATTGCATTCATTTAGGCAAACCATGCCAAAAGCACTCCTAGTGGAGACAATGGCAATGCTCCTATTGATTAAACCTGAGGAAAACCTTGTCCTTAGCTATTCTATAAATATTTAATCGAACCAATTGGACCACAGTGAACAACTCTGTACCCTGTGATCCACTCAAGAACGATCTTTAGCAAAAGGTAACTTCCATTTTTTATGAACTAGAAAAGGAGACTGGCTTCTTACCAAATTTTTTATTTATCTTTATTGTCTCTTTCTCTTCGACTCATGTCAATTCCTGCTCTTACCTTCTTATCAGTTTTGCTGGCCCTTAAGCTAAAAGCACATAGTGTAGTCTTTAGTCCCATTTTTCTAAGTTTTCTGCCAGAAAAATGGAAAAAAACTTTGTAAAGCTCCCAATTTTAGCATTTTCTAATGGTTGTAGTTAAGAAAAAATTAATATTGGTATTTAATTAATATTAATTTAAAAATTCATATTAAAATTGGGAGCAGTGGTCTTGCAGATTCCCTGTTATTTTCCACACCTCTGTTGTGATGTATCAGAAAGTAACTTAAAAATTCTAAAATACTGGTAATAATAATAACAATTTGTCATAGTAGTAGCAGTAGTAATGCTAATGAAGTGCTCTCTGCTTCTGGAAAGTTGAAAAGCAAATTTAGACACTATTTGGAGGAAACAAAAATCGTGAACAAAGAGGCAGAAATTATTGTCTTCCTCTCTGTGGACTGCAGTGAAACAGATTAGAAGCAATTTGGAAATACAGAGATCATTTCAGTGGCTTACACTGATAAATGAGACTCAGAGTCAAACCCAATCAAAGATGACTAGCAATGCTCAAATTGGGGTTGCACTGACCTTTATTTTGATGTGTTATGCTCTGATGACTTTGTGGAGGAAGGGCGCTTCAGACAGAATTTTCAGCTGGTTCACTGATTCATATTTGTTTCCTAGGCTGATGTATTACTGGCTATATAAATTGTTTAGTGCCACAAGTATGATTATTAGCAGCAGGAACAAGAGGGTGACCATACATGGATTGCCTAATCATTATTTATCTTGTGGTTTAGAAAAATAAAATGCTAGACAATTTATTTCGGCTTTCACTTAGACCATCCTTATTTTGACCTGTTTGTCTGCTGTTGTTCTGAAGACACAAAGCAGAGGGGATATTTGTTTTTCACAGAACAAAGCCATTGTTTGTGCTTCAGACCAAAATGACAGCATATAGCATTATGAGCAGTGACATTATGGAGACAGTCTGATGGAATTGGGAGTACTCACTATGTACTGAACATGCATCAGCTGTCAGTGCCTGACAGGGGACATTCAGTGAGTTACTTTGTTATCAATACTCAAATTTGCCTTAGTCAGTTTCCAATGTCTTGTGGTCGAATTCTCATTCTGTAAATTTTTTTTAACCTTGCAAGCCCTTAAAACATAGCAGGGAAACCTGCAGAATTGTAAGATTTTTCTCGGATTCATTTTCTCAGAATTTTCTACAACAAATTCAGAATGAGGCTTTATGCTTTAAATCAAGCTATGTGAGTTGCATGTGCTCTGAGTATGAAAACTGCTAGAGACTGAAAACTCTGGAAGTAAATTAAACAGAGATCTTTTTGGGTTGCAGTTTTGCTAATGGTATCACAGAGGACAAAGTTAAGGAGGATCAGAGCAGGAAAAGGGATATAGACTTAGCAGAAATCTTTAATCCTTTGTGTGCAGTACCATTCCTAAACAGATTTAACCGAGAGAATTTAGATCCTTGTGGCTTGCAGCCTTTTTTGCTTTTCTGGTGAAACTTTGTCAAGATATTCAAAAGCTGTGATGTGAAACAAACATTAAAGATTCCTTTTCAAAGCTAGGAGACACATATACCTGCATCAGGATAATTTGTGATCAGCTTATAAAAGATCTATCCTCAAATGCAATAACTCTAACCTCAAATGTAGTATTTGTAGTCTGATCATGGATATTGCCTCAATGTAAAACTAATGTTCAAAGAGTAAATTACACTGTGTAAATTGCTTATCCGCTCCCACTCTGTAACCAGTGTCACAGGGATTTTTAAAGAGCTGGTTCAACTGTCTTAATTCTTCTATTAGCTGACAACATTTTTATGATAAGAAAATTCCTTTCACAAGAGTGCCTTTTTATCTCTCCTGTCTTTTTTCTGATTGTTTTTTTTTTCTTTTAGCACAAGGATGTTTTTTGAAAAATGAGCAGATAAAGGTATTTCCTTTGTTTCCTTATTGTCCAAGAAGGAGTTTAATTTTATCAACTGATTGCATCAACAGACTAGTTTCAGATCTGAAAGCTTATACAATCAAATCAAATGAGAGCATCTGTCTCAACAGTCTGATCTGCAAGCAGAATTCCATCCCAACCCATTCTCACCCTACATTGCAAATGGAACAATACAACAGCAGCAAGAAGTTTTCTAAAGTGGAGAAAGCTACCTGTAAAGAGAATCCATTAATATTGAGCATTTATTTTTTCATATTGTCTGCATTTTCTTATCATATATAAATGTACTTCCCTCTTTCTCTTGCAGAAAATACAAGTAATGAAAGTTAACACTTTAAAAAATAGAAAATCTTTTGTCTCCTTATCTAGAAAGAAATATTAAACCTTCCTTAGAAAATTTTGATTTGAAGAAGGTAGATAGAAAAAAAATTATACATTTGTCATGCATCATTGACATTTTGCATATTATCTTTATCTGTTACTTAGAGAACTGCAGACAAGGGACAATTGTCCTTCAAGTAAAGACTGTACAGGTCAGCAGTTCTGAATTCCATATTTCTTTATATTTTCCCACAAATCTATTTATTTTTTGAATTAGCATTAGAAAATTAAGCCCAGAATATTTTCTCCTATTCCTCACTATCTTAACATAGGACATTCCTTTCCTGCACAATATTAAGACGGCCTTACTTAATCTGTAGGTCAGGTCTTTAATCAGGTTTTTAAAGGCTCTTTGCTGTATTTGCATAATGCACATTGCTAAGCCATAGCTAATGTGGCAGGCTGAGCTAGACCCCAGGGTTTTTTTGGATGCCAAACTTTTCTCGTTTTTGCTGTCTCCACAATTTTAAAAATATACTCATTTACAACTGCTATTTAAAAGAAAAATGAAACTTGCAAACCTAACAAAATAACATCATTCTGCTGCTTTTGTTTTTAAAGAAGGATTTTTTTTTTTTGTATTTCTAATGCAAATTTGTAGATTTGGGTGTTGAAGGAATCAATTTTTTTACAGAGATGGCAATACCTTTCAATAAGCAATGAAACTTCTACATCTTGCTGCTCAGCAGTCCCTTCATGCTACTTCATTTTGCACAGTTTACTGTGACAGTCGCTGCGGACTTCAGTCACAAGTACAAACAATAGAGATTAGCCTTAGAGCAATATCATCACGTGGAAAACAAATCAAACCAAAAATTTTCCCACTCATTTTGCCTGAAAATCCCTGTCTCATCGTCTGCCCCAGCAGATCTGGAATGCATGAAGCTTTCCTTTTCTCATGAAGCTTTCTCTGCAGAGGACAGGGCAGAATGGTTTATGGTCTGCTGTTGGACAGATGGGAGGACACCAACACAGTCAAGAATGTTGCACTCCCTAATTTAAGTCCAGCTCCTAATTTTAGAGATGAAGCACTGAGGGGAGTGAGAGGGAATGAAGTTGTAGCCTCCCCTCGCCTTTCCCTATTTCTGCTATGCAAAAGCCAAGGAGTGGCATCACCATGTGACACTGGTTGCTCCTAAGCAGGTGCTCAGCAGAGAGCAGATCTTCCTTCCTGTGGCTGACAGCAACTTGCCTTGATGCTCAGAGTTTGAGGTTCATCCCCCAGGATAAGCATTTCCTTTAAGTAGCTGCTGTAATTATGTGTCCATTTGGAGGAGCTCAGACCATCCCATGATGAGCACAGGGTACACAGGCTCCTCTCTGAGGCTCCTGGATTGTAATGTAACAGCCATGTAAACCAGGGTCAGTTCTGCAGCCCCTAAAGTATCTTCTGAGATATATTCCATGTCCCTATTTCCTCACTGCAAAAGTGAAAGCATAATTCCCAGTATATTTGGATTATTTCCAACAGCACTTTGGAAAAGAAAGAAATGGTTCTTCTAGGCGAGCTGCTGTGATAACTTTTATAAGGAAACAGTTAATTTGTTTTTGGGAGGTCTAGCTGTATTACATGGTAAAATTCTATTAAAAAATCATTGCTCCTGCTCATTAAATTAAATGTTTATGATGAGACCTGGGAAAAGATGAAAAACAGACATTAATACTTCCAAAGAAACAGTGATTACATTATATCCTGCATTTCTCTGGCTGGTTTTGAACATGCAGAGAGCAGATACAAGCACAACTCAAGGGAACTTTGTCAGCTTGCATTTTAAGTGATGTAATAGTTCTCTTGAACACAGGCAATAAGGATTTAGGTCGCCCTCTTGGCCTTGAAACAGTGTCGAGTCTGACTCACAGTCATACCCAAGCAAGGAGCTATAAGAATTTACTGCCTCCATTTGACCACTGATTGTTTTGTCAGACATCACAGCTCCCATTGCAGAGCTGGCTGAATCATTGACTTGCCACAGCCATAACTTGCTGTATTTATAGAGACCATCCCTGAGTTCAGTGTAATTGCAAGCATCTCTAAGATTAGTACAGGGAGGGAAGTCCCTTGATTCCTCAGACCACAGTTCCAGTGTGGAGTTAGCTGAGGTGGTTGAAGAGAATACTTCCCCCCAGCATGGGGACAGCAAAAACTAAATTCCATTGCAAGTAAACTCAGTAGAGACTATGAATCCAACCTACTCCATGTTTAGCCTGAAATATTTTAAAGCAGCAGGTCCAAAAGGATTAAATATATCACAGCAGTCTGGCCCCTGGAATACCAGCAATAGTTCCATCTGAAAGATTACCTTTTAAATTCAGATTGGCACTGATTTACCTGAAAACTCTGAGTTAGTTTAGAACTGTAGCAATGGTCCAAGTGCACTATGAAACCTATACATCTTGTTGCTTGAATGTTTACAGAAAGCTAATCACACAATCACAGAATCATAGAACTGTTTAGATTGGAAAAGACCCCTAAGATCATCAAATCCAACTGTTAACCTGACACTGCCAAGTTTACAACAAGTTTAAATTATACCACTAAACATCACATTTACATATATTTAAAATGCCTCCAGGGATGGTGACTAAATGACTTCCCTGGGCAGCCTGATCCAATGCTTGATATCCAAGTTATTTCAGAATTCCAAAGTGCAGAGTTGTTTGTGACTGGTTCATCTGGTATTGAAGCAAACACATGACAACTGCGGTGCTTAGAATAAACCCTTACAATAGCATGCACAAATTGGCCTGCCTACAGAGCACATTCCTGTGCAACTTTAGGTGCAAGAGGCCTGTGAACTTTGCTGTGACTGTGTTCTCTGTGTTTGTAGCTATGCTCCATTAGCTGTGATAATTGCCTCTGATTAATCAAAGCTAGCACACCAAGGTGCTTTATAGAAAAACAATTTCTATCAATTTGGTACCACTGCAAATTGCACTCCAGGGTCCACATTCAGCTGAAGTGGTTTGAAAGTAGTCTAATTCAAAAGATTCTGTTGAACCTCAGTGTACTTCACTAGATTGATCTTTCGGAGTTTCTCATCACCTTGGTTCTTATCACTTATCCTATTCAATCTCTCCTTCTTCAACTTTTTATTAAATTTTTTTCAAGCTATCAGCAGATTCCATGGAAGATTTTGAGTGAAACCAGCCAGAAATCATTTACTTTAGTGTCCTCCTTTCCTCATTTCTGGGGCTAGGAAGGAAAAAATACCTCCCTCTGGTTATTGTGCAGTACAAGAATGTCATATTGCAAAATGCACACAGCCTTCAAGAATGTGAAAATTAGTTGCTTGCTAGATTATGCCCAGATCATAAGCCATTTAATCAGAATAGTTATGATCACAGAGGAGAAATAATTATTGATATTTTCTGCTGTTCTCACTAACTGAAACCTATCTGAAAAGCAATAAGGATATTTAAAAAATTGTTCCTTCTCTGGCTACGATTGTAAACATATTCATGTCATACTTTTAGTCAGTGGCCTTTGCATCACCTGAGACCTGCAGTATTTTCAGCTTTGAGGCAAAATGAATGTGAGAAAGTTAAAACAAAAGAGGCAGTTCCATGCCTCTCATGATGAAGTTGGCTTCACTTTGGTCTGAGCACAGACCAAAGGATTAACTTCATGTAGCACCTAAGCTGATTCTTATTTTCTGGCAGTTCATATTCTTGCCCTTAATATGGACTTTAAATAATATGATATATCACTGCCCCATCATGAGAAAATGCATCATAATAATAGAAAACCTGTGAGTGCTTCTAGTGTTAACCATGAGCAGCTGATTCCTTTTATAATATAATCTGCTTTGTATCATATATAAAAGAGATTCCTGCTATGTAGAACTGCTCCAGAAAAACTCAGATCAAGGTAGCAGTTTAGATCATAGAATATTTGGAGCCAAATCAATTAACTCTAACAAAATATATTTTTTACCATGCATCATCAGCCACCATGTTAGGAAAAATGTGCTCCACATTCTGTATTTTTAACAACAATTTAGTGGGAAAACTGTCATTTCTTTCCAGCTGCATTTCTCTTCTAGCCATGTCTTGTGCATTGCTATTGTGCAGAAATGAAATGTTCTACTACCCTGCACAAAGAATCACAAATAGCTGTGTGGTCCCATGTGAGTGAATGAGGGATCTACCTTTCTCTGTTAGTAGAATAAGGTTCTTAAACACATGATGCCAAAGGAGTTGATGTCTCATCCATGCCTTCTTGACTGGAAGAAGTGAATGAGACATGGCATCCCATCTTACAGGATGTTGCAGATCATGACGCGTTCCTTGTTACCTTTCCTTTTTAATTAGTGGAAAGAAGAGGGAGCTACCTATGTGGAAAGAAATGGATATCTGGGTATAAATGAGAGGAATACCTGAAGCTTAACTTTAGTTTCACTGGAACTATACAGAAGCAATTATAGCCCCTGGACTGATACCTTGAAATGTGGAGTCATGTCCTGACTTCCTGTTCCTCCTTTGGGTGATGCACAAACCAAGTCAACAGATCAGACAGATTTATGAAGAAAATATATTCAATAAGCATTTCTGTAAGCATGAAGGAAGTCAGGAAGACGAGATCCAAGGCTTTGATGCTGTCACATAAACTATACAAGCAAACAGTATCAAAAAATTTTAATTGAAATTTGCTGCTCTCCAAAAGATTTTAAAACCCATGGGGGGATTCATTTTGGTAATCTGTCAAGCCTTTCAGCAAAACTTTTCATTTCTGTTGCCAAAGTAAGCAATAACACATTTCAAATATGAAGATCCACGTACGCAGTTTTGGTTTTTAGTTTGTTTTTTAGAAGAAAACAAGTTAAGAGTATTAAAGATTTAAAAGGAGATAAAAATGTTAAGTTCTTGTAGATCTGCTTACAATTATCCTGTTGCAGTGAGATAACCAAAATTTAATCATGTCAAAAGAGTTGAGGAGCTGTTTTATGCAGTAGTAATTCCTTGGAAGTTCAGGAATAGCTAAGCAGAGGCAGTATCTCTGATTTGCATTCTGTTGGTTTTCTGGGGGTGTGTCTGCTTTTCAGTTGCTTTAGTCTTGCTTCAGTAACCTGTCCTTGTAGAGTCCATTTTGTTGATTTGTATTCAGTGCTTACAGAAGGATGTGCTTTCTTGTTTTTGTATTTCTTGTGTATACTCTTGTACTGCATACCCTCTACACTGTTATTGATGCTGAGCAGACTTACCTGCTCAGGTTAAATTTGCTCATAATGTTTAAGATGCCAAACATTTAATTACATCCTCACTCAGATGCTTCTTTTTTTGAACAAGCAGAATCTATAACACACTTATTTTTCCAGTGTGGTTCTGACAGCAAAAAAGCCTTACTTATGATATGCTGTGATAGCTATTTCAAAGTATCACAAACCATTCCAGAGCTGGGCTGACACTTTTAAGTCAAGTGCACGATGGATTCTGTTCCAGGAAACAGCATTAATCCAAATCCCATCCCAAGAATCAGATCTGAGGCAGTGACTGTCTTGCTCAGTTCAAGATTTCCTTTGCTTTCATTCCATTTGTTGGTAAGTAAATATTTGTTTTCATCAGGTAGATTTTTTTTGTTCAATTGAGGTTTTATTTGTTTAAGTAGTGATATTAAGCATTTTTATGTAATAAATAGCTGAAGTGTTTTTTTATGCAATCCAAATAGTTGATGTAGTGGGATGAAGGAGGGAAGGGGCTTTTCTCACTCTCACTTTACTCTGCTTATAGGTTATGAGGCCTTCAGCCTCTGAATCACTATGAAATACAAAAAGGCCTTTACAAAACTATGTTGTCTTTTGATTTCCTAGCTCATTTGGTTCTTGCCCAGCTCTCAGTCTCACTTTTTTGTTTGTTTTTATGATTTAAGAGTACTCATCTTCATTCACCTTACATATAAATTTTCTTCACAGTAGGTATTACTCTCCAACTCCAGGATTTATTTGAGAAAAACTGGCCAAGTCAGTGAGAAAGTATCTCATTAGTATATAAACTTCTTTTTTTTTTATGTGAAACAACTCAATATTTTTACTGATAATATTTTAAAAGAATTATTGAGAATTTATTTAGTTAATTTACCCATATCTGTAATCTTGAATACCACAAAATAAGACAATATTCTGAGTTGGAAGGAACCCACTAAGATCACCAAAATCCAAATACTAGTTCTGCACAGGACACTTCTAGCATCACACCCGGTATTGTCCAAACAGCTCTTGAACTCTGTCAGGGCTTGGTG